>APFE031205612.1:19868-34554 GCA_000404065.3 Pinus taeda
ATGAAGTGTTATTTCCGCTGCATCTCTTTATTTATGGTTATCGCATCTCTGTATTTATGGTTATCTCTGTAATCTATTGCGTTCCTATTTAAATCCGGATCATGGTGGGAGACAAAATCTTCTCCTAAGCTCATTGGAACAATGGAAGCAGAAGTCCTTAAAGATGACAAAGGAGATGTAATTCATAATTCTGATGGCACAGTTACCAGTAATATGATTGTTACGCTAACATTGATGATATTAGAACAATGGTGTGGAAGGGAAATAGAAATTACTGACAAAAATGAAGTTATTTTGATGAATCTAAAGTGCCATAAAATGCCCCAATACGAAGACTTCCATGGACACTAGATGCAGAGAATCTACGAGGTCAAATATTCCAAGAACCTGTTATGGAAACAGGTATCTCTAGCAGCTCTGCCATCTAGATTTGTAGCATTAGATTGCAAGAAGTCTTTCAGCTACCTCTTGAGTCATACACATGGGGTGAGGTATATGCTCACATTACAAGGACACTTGTAAGTCTTTGTACAAGCTCAAAGGTAAACAGATCTCTGGAAAAAATTTCCAGATTGCCAGACAAAAAGTCCATTTGTAGCAAGGATGGACTAACAACAGATGATCCTTTGGTCAAAAAGAGAAAAGCTAAGAAAAGAGTAAAGAGAGAGTTCAAAGAAACTTTCTATAAGAACAAGAGAAAGTATCCAAAGGACAAGAAAAGGTATTCCAAACTAGTGTGAGGCCAAGCCTCTCGAACGAAGAAAGGGCATTATTAGTATGTTCCTAGAACACACTATTATAATCCCTCTGATATTCACCTGCACACGGCCAAGCAGGAAAAATGGAACAAAATAACTTGTTGGTTATGCAGGCAAAATGGACATACATCCTCTGGGTGTTCATAAGGCAAATAATCAAAGCTAAATAGAGGTAAGAAATCTGAAGTCTTCACTTAGAAAGCCAAACAAGTTAAGCAAGAAAGAAGAGAACCAGTGATCTGTATGAAATGTGGTTCTCAAACACATAAGACGGAGTGCTTCCCGAATGTTACCATCAAGGAAAATGCTCAGCAGCATCAAATAGAAGAATCATCCTATGATTCTTTTAGTTCTTCTTCTGCAGAAGAACTACAGGCTCATATAGAGCAATATTCATATTCTAGTTCTTCGGGTTGTTTATGTTCTGACTTTGAAGAATGTGCCTATCATGCTCAATATGATTCTGATTCTGAATATTACAATGAATCAAGTGAAGAAGGGGAAAGGCCCAAGCCCCAGAAAGAAAAATTCCTCATGGCAGCAACAAAACAAGACGAGCTAAAAATTATATCTCAGATAAGAGCCATGGAGGAAGGAGACATGAAAATGTGCCTGATTGAAGCTTTTACAGACCACCTCAAATCCAAATCTTCAAAATAATCAGGTAAGACGTCCTTACTCATTGATGCTTCGTATGAAAGAAATACAAAATCATTTCAAATGCATCATCAGAAACCTGATAGAGTGAGATCACTCACTTTAGGAGAAGTAAGCCGTGAGATTCATAATCTGAAGGTAGATATCTCTGCAATGAATGCTCAAATTGCAGAGCTAAAGAAAGGAAAACAAGTGGCAAAAGAAGAAGAAGATGATCAACCATGGGATACTGCTCAATATAGCAATAACCAAGAGGTCCAGGTTGCTGAAGGAATGAAGGATCCAAATTTTGGATTCAGAGATATGAGATTGTTGGCTATCTCCTATCAACAACACCATGTCAAAGTAAATGTTTGTATAAAGGGGAAAATGTTTGAAATGGTTGCTCGTTTGGATTCTGGAGCAGACATAAATATTCTAAACATGAAAAATATTCCAGCAAAATATTGGGTTGCTGCAGAACGAAAAGTAGTAGGTTTGGGTAACAAAAAGCTCCAATATGAGGTACCCAAAGCTTCTCTTTGCTTTGATACTCATTGTGTTTATTTAAAATTTGCAGTAGCTGATATACTAATAGATTGCATACTGGGAAATGTTTTTCTGGCCACAATAGAACCTCATGGATCGCTTAGACTCACAAGAGGAAAAGCTGGATATTTTATCTCTGTTCCCACATCTAAGGGGACAAGGAAGAAAATTGAGCTTCCATATATTTCTAATCCTAGAATTTCAACAATGGTCCAAATTGTACAGAATTTGGACAAGGCTGAAGCCAGAATTTCAAATCTGAAAGATTTGAAATCTACTCTAAAAATTGAAGAACAACTCAAGTTGCCTCAGATAAAAAGAAAGATTGGAGATCTGAAGAAAGAAATCAAGGAAGAGTGTTGCTCAGAAGAACCTAATGCATTCTAGCATAGGAAGCAACACACAGTAGAGTTCCCTTACAAGGAAGGATATGCTGGTAAACCTTGTAAGAGCCAAGAAATACCCATGAGCATGGAATACAAAGATCTTTGCGAACAAGAAATTCAATAGCTCCTCTTCCGAAAACTGATCAGAGAATCAAACAGTCCTTGGAACTGTTATGGGTTCTACATGAATAAGAGAGCTGAACAAATCAGAGGAACCCCGAGATTAGTCATTAATTATAAAAAGTAAATTCAGTCCTAGCTGATGATACCTACCCAATACCACATAAAGGAGATCTAATCATAAGAATTGCCGAAGCTAAGATCTTCTCTAAGTTTGATTTGAAAGCAGGATTTTGGCAAGTTGCCATTGTAGAAAAGGATAAATTCAAGACTGCCTTCAGTATACCAGTAGGACATTACGAATGTAATGTCATGCCTTTTGGGTTAAAAAATGGTCCATCAAAATTCCAAAAGGTAATGGACAGCGTTTTCAAGCCATATTTTGATTGGCTAATCGTATATATAGATGATGTATTAATTTTCGCCAAAACCATTCATGATCATTTTAAGCATATAAATATATCTAAAAATTCGGTTAAGCACAATGGTTTGGTGCTTAGAAAAAAGAAGATAGAAGTTTTTGAAACTTCTATCAAAATTTTTAGGCCACACAATCCGCAATGGGCAGATTTCCTTGCAAAAACATGCACTTGAGTTTGCAGATAAATTTCCAGATGTCATAACAGACAAGAACCAACTGCAAAGGTTCTTAGGTTGCCTCAACTACGTCAGCGACTTCTATCAGGACTGTGCCAGTGATAGAAAAACATTGAAGAAAAGACTGAAGAAGAATCCTCGAGAATGGATAGATGTCCATACAAAGGCAGTCCAAAATATCAAAGCCAAGGTAAAATCTTTGCCTATCTTATATGTCGTCAATGATCTTGCACATAAAATTGTTGAATCAGATGCAAGTAATATTGGATGGGGTGGAGCTTTAAAACAAAAGGTTGGAAAAGATGAACAAGTGGTTCAATTTGCTTCCGGAGTATGGAATCCAACCGAGTTGAATTACTCCACAATAGAAAAAGAAGTAAAGGCAACATGGAATTGCATCAGTAAGTTTGAAATTTATCTCATTAAAAAATATTTTCTGCTTAGAATTGATGCATCTGCTTTGTAAAAGGTGTTAACAAAAGACATCAAAAAGGCCGGAGAAGCCAAGTTTGCCAGATGGCAAGCTCTTTTTGCAAACTTTGATTTTAAGGTAGAACACATAAGAGGAATAGAGAATAGTCTACCTGGTTTCCTTAGTAGGGAATATATTGAAGACAGAGATCATGTCATGATGATCATCACTGAGTGGGATCAGCACCAGAAAGAAGAAGTACTCAGGACCATCCTAGATAATCAAGACTAGGAAAAGTACAAAAGAAATTGGAAACCCACTTGGCGGCTCAAAAACACAATGGTCCTAGATGCAAACTTGCAACCTCATACTGATATTCAACACTTTGTACCCAAAAGCAAAGTGTACCCTAAAGGTAGCAAGTGGATTCATGACATGATATATGATAAGGCGAAATGAGATGCTGGGATTGCGCACCAAGTTTTAGAACAGAACTTTCATGATATTGCTGGGATTTGGTATCACGGAGGGCATAATACTAGTGTATATGAGAAATAATTTTGTATTTATCGGACCAAAGATTTTTGGAATGAACAAGGACATTGCCCTTCCAACCTTGTGCTCATTGGCCAAGAAATGACCCAAAAATCATATTTCCTGACACTGTTTATGATTTTGCAAGATACAAAAAGTTGTGTTGGAATTTTCTTAATGTCAACGACAAAGAGGAAACTCACTATACAAAGCTAAAGTTTAGCACATTAGCTGCTTCTCAGAGAAATCAACAGCGCTAGTGGTTTCAAGAATGGTGGAATGATTATGGAGTAAGCAGAATGGCCATGGACCCGGTATATAGAAAGGAGGTCTTGTCATTTGTATCATCCAAGAATTTTTCATTTGTGTAATGTAAAGGAGGTTCCCCCTCGAAGAGGCTTATTTCTAAGGCTATCATCTATCTTTTCTATCTTTTTGTGAGTTGGTTTCATAAAAACTTCCTTGGACCTAGGCCAGACCCCCAAGACCGTAACCATATGTCATGTATAAGTGTGAGGCTAGCGGGGATCGAACCCACCCAGCTCATGTGCGTTGGCCCCCACTGGGCGGCCTCATATAAAGCACAACCACCATGTACCAAAACAAAAATGTGCCCAATGCGCCTCCCAACAAATTCTAATCCATTTAAAGAAAATGGGTAACCAAAACATTAGTATGTGCTATTTTGGAGTGGGCGAGGTTTGAACTCGACCCACCTCCACACAATCCGCCAACCATACCAACAACCCACAAGGGTCCTCATTAATACCTCTACCCGAAAATTTATATTAACCTTTTATTTCATCAGTGCACCCAAGCATGGTGGAGCTAGGAGCATGCACACGGATTGAGGCAATTTTTAATTAATTAATGAATTTTGCAGGGTGGAACCATGAACCTCAAAAAACCACAAGTGGAACCATGATTGGGCAAAAATTCTCAAGAGGGTGAAATTTTTGCAGTGTCCAAATTAGACAAACTTTATGTCGATATTACACCTCTTAGCGACAAACATTATGCTGAATACCTCTCAGTGTATTCAGATTTTCCATTTTCTCATTTCATTTTTCGGCCACTTTTCAAAGTGGAGTTTAGGTGGCAACATTAAGCATGTGAGTAGTATTTCGATGAGATTCGACGCCACGATAATTGATGGTGCATCCACCTTCAACAATTTGACATACTCTTCTTCAGATGGCCCCTAGATGTGAGGTATATGCAATATGTTCATGTACTTATTTTGCTATGAGATTTATTGTGCTTCACTGATCCCTATTAATGTTTGATGTGGGATCTTGTTTCCTTACTTGTTTCATGATTCGTGCTTGATGTGATGCGGAATCATTTGTGAGATGTATTTGTTATCATGATTCATCATGTTTTATTTGAGATCCCTTTGTCATTATATTTATGGGATACTCATGTGTCGCCATGTATGATTGCATTGAGATCCATTTTATGCCATGTTAGCGAGATGTTCATAATCATCATGCATGAGTTTCTGTCATACTTATAGGAGTCCTTTTGACTGAGAGTTCATGTAGGGGAACATTTCTTGGAGCCACTCCTGCGTGAGGGAATTCTCCTTGTATGATAGCGACGACACCTCTCATGTACATCATCACTATTGACAACACTTAATGCAGTGGCTTACACCATCTTGACACTGAGGCCCGGAGACGTAGTCCCTCTCAGACGAACTTCATTATCAATGACTTATGTTTCCATTTATTGATGAATGTCATGTTCCTCTTCTTTAGATCATGTAGATGTATTCATTTATGTTCTTTTAAAAATGTAATCTAACACATCATGGACGTAATTGGTCTTGGAAGGGTCCTTTGTCACACCTGGACCCGGATCATGTTATATACCTAGAGGGGGTAATATGGAGTACCGAGGGAGGTACCCAAGGTAATAATGTAATAATGTGATGGGCCATAGTAATAAATAAGGTGGTTAACCCATATCATTTAAGGGACCACAAGTAGTTAGTAATAATGTAATGGGCCCATGGTATTAGTGGATGTTATGAGAGAACCATGGTAATGATCCATGGTATTGCATGTATGAGGCCTATATAGAGGCTAGAGACTCCACATGGAGGATGTCAAGGAATTGTGTCAAGGATTAATGTATGAACAGGCATATGGCTTGTGGAGTGTTCTCCTTCCTTAAGGAGTGAATGTATGGTGTTGCCCTACCTTAAGGGTTTGATCAATAAAGTGAATCATTTCTATCTATTTCTCTCTTATTATTTCTAGGTTTATTTGCATTGTCTTATATTTTCATATCAGATCTATAATATTTCCAAGTTCGATCTATAAAAATTAGTACCAAAGCTATAACAAGTGGTATTAGAGCTACAACAAGTGGTATCAGAGCTATAACAAGTGGTATCAGAGCTATAACAGATCAAGTGGTATCAGAGGGGTCTTTGCATGGATGTGAATTGCAAGTGTGACCAATGGAACGTGCATCAATAAAGGATGAAAAAGTGATGTACAAGACCATGCTCAAAATTTCCAAAAGGGTGGAAATATGTATGAAACTCTACAAAAAGAGACAAAGGAAAGGGAGCGATTGGAGCTTCAGTTGCAAGCCACGGAAGAGGCCTTGGAGGAATTGAAGCACAAACTTCAAACAAAGAATGCTGAATCGAAGATGCTTCTACATGAAGAGAAATAGGAGAAACATAGTTTGCTATGATAGCTACAAGAAAAGGACGAGGCCTTGGAAAAGTTGTTGCATGACCCATGTGAGGTAAAAAGTAATTCTCTAAATTCATGTATGTGTCCTCATGATAATTTCCCTGTTTTTGAAAATCATACTAGAGGGATTGGCTCCAAACTGTTGAAGAAAATGGGGTATGAAGGGAAAGGCTTGGGCACTAATGGCTAAGGCATTGTCAACCCCATAAAAGTAGAAGAATTACCCTGTCAAATAGGACTTGGGTATGTCAGAAAGGAAGTTGGGGAATGCACTGAGACAACTAGCGAACCACCAACATTAGATGATGAGAATCCCTCATCAGTTCTTTCGAAATTGACAGAGGAGGTAAAAGATGTTGATTTCCTTTCAGTTTCATCTTCACATAGTATGATTTCTACTAGAGATTTGGAGATCCCAATTACAAGGAAAAACATGAGGCTTCTTGCCAGGATGAGGCACGAGGAGGAAAAAGAACTTGGTGTTAATAACCAAGGCATAAATCAGCCATTGGAGGTTGTGAAGAGACCTCAATTTGTAGGCTTCAGATACATCGAGGGAGAATTCTCGAAGGTGTCATATGCTTCTAAGACACTGTTGAAATCATCAAGGAAATAGAATGATGGGAACACACACCCATCATCCCATGGTAGTGCCCATGGAAGGGGGAACACACCCCATCATCCTATGGCAGTGCCCATGGAAGGAAATGAGCTGAGGCAAGCTCTTATCGCCATACTTACACTAGAGATAGCAAGGAAAGGTATAACCAATCTCGACATTCGAGTGTTCATTTCACTTATAATCATGTTGTTAAAGATGAATGAAAATCATGGAATCGAAAGACGTCTACCTTTTGTCGATTAGATAACCACACATTTCCTATGTGTTGGAAAAGAATAGCAGCACACAAAAGGATGAGGCATGAAAGACCCTCTCAGCAGTAGGTAACACAGATCTAGAGGAAGAAGATGTATTGAAGTCATTATGACAAAGGTGGCCATCAAAGATCCACTTATTGGAGGCTCAATCCAAAGTAGTGCCTTAAAGACAAAGTGTCTATGCATGAGCCAGGTTAAAGAATTGTTCGACAAGCAAAACCACCATAGCGGGGTGACCCATTCACAACAATAAGTGAAACATGGTTTCTAGATATGTTAGCTTGTCATGGTCATGCTTTTGTAAATCTTTTGTTACATTTTAAAATGTAAAAGCGATGATCTCTTTTCCATCACTTATTCAATGACAATGATGTCTGGCCTTATTTTGTGTTGCATGATAAACTGCGAAAGTGATGTCGTGTTTCCATCACATGTCAAAGAAATGATAGTGTTTTGCCTTATCTTTGTAAATCATGTGTTGTTATGATGATGTGTTTTCCATCACTTGTTGAAGCAACAATGATATTTCAACCTTGTTTTTGTAGCTGGGTTATTGTGTCCATCTTGATGTAAACTTGGCCACCGAGTATGTGTTATGAACTTGTGGCAAGTGTGCGACACTTTCATCACTAGTTGGTCATGAAAGTCAAGCATGTAATTTGAAAAAACAATGTACTACAAGTTGTAGGTGTTGGCTCATCACTTAAGGCTCCAAAGAATAAAGGTGAAGGACATGGAAGCGAAAACTTTCAGGATGCTTGTGATGTAGACAAGGTATAGAAAATTTGCAGAATATTTTTCATGCTTTTGGAGGACCAAAAGCTCCTCAGTGGGGAGGATTGATCTAGGTGGTTTTAGAGGCACACAGGACAAAGAGGGCTTATGGAAGCTTGAAAATCAAAATGATTAGAATTCTCTTGAGCTAGGACCCGAGTGTAGACCTCATTGTCGTGATCGCAACAGTGTGAATGGTTCGTCAATTCGAGCTCGTATGAGGGAGAATCAACCAGTCAAAGTTTGGTTGAATTTTGTTGCTGGGGCAAGTTTGAGGTAACAATTTGGACAAAATCCAATCACTAGATTCCAGACAACCTGGGCTAGATTCCAGGCGAATTTGTGGCCTGTTTAATTTTTCTCCTTTGGTCATCTTTTCAAAATTAAAAAAAATGACTATTGGTTTAAAAAAAAAAAACTATTAAAAAAAAATTGTGGCGAGCCATGACCCCCACCACCGTCATTGCACCCCAAACTATTACGTAAGAAAAATTCTATTAAAAAGGCCGACAGGCCATGACCCCTGCCGGCCCAACTGCAACCACTTAACAAATTACATTAAATGTGGCTCGGCGGCCATCACCCCGTTGAGCCCTCCAAACCAACACCTTAACATTAAACATAATATATGGGGTGGGTGTGGGCCACCTCCGGTGGACCCGAGCCACACCCCCAAGACCGTAAATTTATGCCATGTATAAGTGCGAGGCCAGCGGGGATCGAACCCACCTGACCCATGTGGGTTGGCCTCATATAACACACAACCACCATGTACCAAAACTTAAATGTGCCCAACGCACCTCCCAACAAATTCTGTACCATTTAAAAAAATGGTTAACCAAAACTTTGTTACATGCTATTTTGGAGTGGGCAAGGTTTGAACCCAACCCACCTCCGCACAATCCACCAACCATACCAACAACTCACAAGGGTCCTCATTGATATCTTTGCCTAAAAATTTATATTAACCCGTCATTTCATTAATGTGCCCAAGCATGGAGGAGCCAAGTGTGTGCATGTGGATCAAGGCGATTTTTAATTAATTAATGAATTTTGCAGGGCAAAACCATGAACCTGAGAAAAACAAAGGCAGAACCATGATTGGGCGAAATTCTCAAGAGGGTGAAAATTTTGTAATGTCCAAATTGGACAAACTTTATGTCGATCTTACATCTCTCAACGACACAAACCTAATGGTGAACTCAAAATTTCAATCTGAGCAGCAGATTTGCAGAGGACCCAGAGGAGGGAATCTTTAAGGAATCTAGGGGAATCTAAAAGATTTCTTAAGCCTTAGAATTCCACTTTCTCAGAATTCAAAAATTTGACAAAATATTTTGCACTATTCGATGCCACAAATATGATGGTGTATTTAGATTTTCCATTTTCTCATTTCATTTTCCAGCCACTTTTCAAAGTAAAGTGCAGGTATTGGCATTTAGCATGCGAGCAGACATTCCATGAGATTCGATACCGCGAGAATTGATGGTGTGTCCAGGTTCAGCAGTTTGACATCTTCTTCTTTAGATGGCCCGTGGATGTGAGGTATATGAAGTATGTTCATGTACTTCTTTTGTTATGAGATGCATTGTGCTGCATTGATCCCTGTTGATGTTTGATGTGGGATCTTGTTTCCATACTTGTTTCATGATTCCTGCTTGATGTGACACGGAATCATTTGAACAATGTAACCTTTGAAATGGGAACCCATACTGTTACCCGTTTTGTAGAGATAGAAAAAAAGTGACCCGATTTCAAAAAGGGGTTGTGCAAAACACACGTGTGTTTTTTAAAGCTTAGTTTTTGGCATAATTTTTTTTTATGTACATTGCGTTTTATAATGGTAGTGATTTTTATGCTGATTTAAAGACGTGGTAATTCTGCACCAGGCCCCTTTTTTAAAAGGTCTTTTTTTTTAACTTTTTTAATTTTCTAATGTATGAAATGTAAATAATTATTTTGTAAACTTAATAATTTTTGAAGTGGTCTTTTTTTCATATTTTCCTGTTTTTATTTTAATTTTATTTTTTTGTATTAAGGTTTTTATTGTTTCGCATATTTAAAGAAGAAGGTCGATATTTTGAATTTTTGATATTCTACATATTTATACATCGTTAATTAATTTTTCAATCCACAAGAAATAATTGTTTCTAAAAAACAAATTTTTTACAATGGACATAAAAATAGCCATTTTTACATAAATATAATTAAAAAACTACACGTTTTGATAATTTTTTGCTACAATTGACATGCGAAAATCACAATTTTTATACAAAAATTTTAACTAAAAATAGTTAAATAATAGGTTTTTTTATGATTTTCATGTCAAAAAAATAATAATAATCATTTTTTTCCAAAAATAATGGTTAACTTAAAAATTAATGCATAAATCACATATTACAAATATTGAACGCATAACAACCTTAATTGAGTGTAGATTTTTCTCATAAAATGTCAAAGTCAAAACATTGCAAGTATAACTACTTAATAGTTACAAAAAATGAGCTTGAAGTCCAAGCATAACTTAAATTTAATCAACAATGTCACGTAATCCAAACTCTTTGTCCTCTAGAGTTTCATAATTGTTTTCTTCCTCAATATTTTCTGCTTCCTTTCGCTCATTTTCGTTTTCTAATGGATCTTTCATGTCTGCGAATCTCCCAATGTATGTCTTTCCAAACATCCCATGTAACGGTGGTTGAGATTCCTTTGTCTTATTTTCGGCATGTGATTCGCTAAAGTCTCCTTTCTTCAACCCAATTTTTTGCATTGCATCTGGAAGAAATTGAAGAGCATTAATTCTTTGCTGAATGAAATTGCATTGTAATGGATCTTTTTCAATTGCAATGCAATTTTTTCCTTTTTGAAGGCAGCATGCTAGTGTTGTACCTAATTATCAAACACAAAATAAATAATGAAGTAAATTAGTACAATGACATATTAATTAAAAAAATAACATATTGAAGTTCAATTCTATATAATAAAACTTATCTGAGCGAGAAAACAAATCCAGAACCAAATCTCCTTCATTTGAACATATGTCTATAAGATAGTTAATCAATAGTTGTGGTTTTTGATAAATGTTAACTATCTCTCCTTTTGCTTCTTTGTCTTCATATGTTAGTTTTCTCACAACAACATCATAACTCAGTATTCGGCTATGACTCTTTCCGTCCACTCGATTAAAAATCATAGACATATAGCTATCATCTTTTGCCCAACTATCAATATGACTGAAATCACAATCATTTATAAATACTTGATCATCATGGTTAAGAAGATTTGACTTTTTCCTGTAACATGAAATAGTAAAAGTTCAATCAACTTGTACATAAATGAATTTTTCAACATTAATCAAATATACATTTTGAACGTCTTACCATGTAAGCTACATCCTTGAATTTGTTTTCCCTTTGAAGCTTAACAATATCATTGCCAATTGTGTGTCTGAATGAAATGTCACAAATCTCCATAATGGTACGTGACTTCTAGAAATCCCGCAACCACTTTACTAAGAGATTGATAAGTATAAGGGTCACTATCATAGTCAATATTTGGAATATTGAAACCATGGGGAATATCTGCAATAACTAGGGCATACTCCCTTTTAGGTATGAGTTTAGGAATGTCTTCACATTCTCCTTGTATTACTTGATATTGAACAGTGTCAAGCCCATTCCAAATGAAATGAGTAAGAGTTGGATCAAGTTCAACATTCTTAACACGTTGATTCCTCAGTCTTTCGGTCTTTATTTTTCAATAAATAATCTGAAGCTAGTTGGCACTCCATTATCATCCTTCTTCATCTTTTATAAAATAAACAAATATATGTGTAAGTTATAAATTAAAAATAAATCAAGATACCTTTTTAAATGCAAGATAAAAAGCTTTTAATGTTGATGTAGAACTCGAATATGGATAGTTGCGTACGACATCATCCCAACTATCTTCATTCAACAATCTAACCATTTGTTCTTGAATTTTCATGTAAACTTTGTGTCTGCATAGATAAAGTAACAAAAAGTCAATATAATGATATGTATAACAAATACTACCAAGAACAACATGTTTTATTTAAAAGAAAATTATAATCTAGAAATAAATAAAAATAATTCAACAAACTTAATTTTGAAATTCCTCACACATTTCCTCCAATGATAATTCCCCTAACTTCACACAAGATAATATTATTTTGATAATTTTTTCATCTTTCACTCCTTGCATTGCTCTCCAAGGTGTGATAGTCATATCTTCTGGAAGCTGCTTCAAGTCAAGACCTGATTTACTGCCGCCACATATCAATGGCTTAGACTTTTTGACCTTCTGGTTTTCAATGCTAATGTTTTCCCACTTGCTAAAAATCTCATCAATCAAGTTCCAAACATCTGTAGTTCTAAATGCCAATTGGAAAATGTTATCAATGCCTCTGAATATATCACTAGAAAGGTTGTGTTTTCCACCTTTTGAATTGGGTTTCTCTTCAGTTTGATAGCCTATTTCCATACAACATTCCCTTCGGAAATCTACAATAACATTTATCCTATCCCCACCACATTTTTCTTGAAACTCACTATGAATAAATCTAACCTTTTGGATGAAAGTCATAAACATCCCATATTCATCATCTGAATTATGATCCCATGCCACTAACTTTGCTTCTGTATCCCTTAAACCAGCATAAATGATACATTTCATTGTTTCAAAACATGGGTTATTGGGATATTCCTCCATCAATTGTCTTTGCGCTTCTACAGAATGGTTCCCCAAGCACATAATAATTGTATTCAAAAAATTTTGACTTATCAAATGCTTCTTTGTTGGGAACTTGAACTGGATCAATAAGAAGCACATAATTAACTACATGAGCATATGGATTATACCTCATCAATGTATTCAAGTTGTGAACACGCATATGGTGTGGCTTTCTGACTTGATTTCACATTGTCCCTCACTTGCATTATAGGTTTGTTTGACATTAAGCTGAAATGTATGACCACCATCAATTAAGGTTTATTTGTTAAATTCTGTCGAATGGCATTTTGTTTTGTTTTGATAATTCCATCCTCTAAATCAGTTCCTGGTGTAATGATTTCTCTGCTTTCTTTTGAAGTTTCACTAGGTTCTTGACTGCTAGTAATGACTACTTCAAAATCTTCAACTTTACTTTTCTTCGTCATAACATTCTCAACAGATTTATTTTTGGGCATTGTTACTTTTGGTCTTTTACAGCTCTTCTAAGTTCCAATGTCATCTTCAGTAACGTCAACATATGCTTCACTGTCAGTTTCAACTTCATCACCCTCAAAAGTAACTTGTTTACCCTTGCTAGATTTATCCACTAGAGGCCTTTTTTCCTGATCCTTTGGATGTAGTTTTGTAGCATCATCAATTACTACATTTTTCTTGTTTTCCATATCTTCTTCTGACACTGAGTAAAAACTGCTGACAACTTTCATGATATCAGCTCTATGAAAATGAATGCCTCCCAACCTAATTGAACAACTTTCAACAAAATTCTGCCAAACAAAATATCATATGTCAATAAAAGCAAAATAAAAAAATATTGCGAGACACTTTCAAGAAAGAAAAATACAAATATAAATAACAATACTTACGATGTTTTATTTCATCTCATTTACGATTTGTTACACAACTTTGTAGATACCTCTCTCGTGTCATACAATGAATATCTTAGTTGATATTTAATCCTTTCATGTGACTTGGGAGATTTTGTAAGTATGTAAACAACTTCATTGTTTGGTACCGAAGACGTATCTATGACTCTTCCCATCAGCTCAAAAATTCCATTTTCATTCGATATATCAATATATAGATATATGTTCACATTTTGTCTTTCTCTTTCTTTCACATACCATATTATTGATGGGAATTTCACCTCTTTTGAATTCTTCCAGTCTGAAATCATTTTCTTATCATTTGAGTCACCTGAAAGATTTTTAACCATGAGCTCAGGTGGAGCTTGTTCACCAATGTTTTTTGAAGATGCACCTTTAAGTGTCTTTGGTCCAGACATATTCAGAGAAATCTTATTTGATGGCATTTTACTGAAAAATAGAAACACATAAATTAGTAAACAAAGAAAACATATTAACTTAAATCCACAATGAAAATATATCCTAAATTTTTAATTTGTATAATCAGATAATTGAAATTAAAAAAATATTAACACTGAGAAATGGCAGAAGCCCACTGAAAACACCCCTTCCATCCTCGGAGTGGCGGGCAATTTCCTCACCCCTTACCCCGCACACTCCCCCTATCCCTCTTCCCCCTCAACCAACCCACGCCACCGCACCCTACAGTCGGACA
>APFE031205624.1:1198-19310 GCA_000404065.3 Pinus taeda
GATTGTAAGTTACAAAATGTACAACGGTAAAGAAACACACTTTACCTAACTCTATACCTAACTCTATACTAGACCAAGTTGAACTTAACTATTTCCTATGTGTCGGAATATCCTAACAAGTGCGCTACTGACATTCAAGCCATTCAGGACTAGCTGGAGGGACTCTGCGCCAAGATTTCCACGCCAACAGAGTGACTCGAGGACGAGTCATGATATTTGTGTTGGGGGCCTGTTGGGCATGGAATCCCCCCACAACATGTTTTGGGGCTCAAAGCCCAAGTTTTGAGTATTATTGTTGAAAATACTCCATGAATTACGGGCGCAGAGTGCAAATTATATGTTAGATTCATAGGGTTGTCCACCCTAAGTTTTGAATGTAGTGTCGACCTACCCATGGTTCGCGGACCATGGGATTGTATAAATAGAGCGAGGCTCTAAGCTGTAAAGATAATTAGAAATAGATAGAGGAACGAATGGAGTCGAGAAGATAGCGAGCATAGAGTAAAGGTCTAAGTGATTTGGGTCATAGTAGTAGGAAGAGACTTTGCAGCTGAGTGCGCAGAGGCCTAGTAGAGTCTGCAACTAAGTGTGCACACCCCTGCAGCTGAGTGCGTAGGGTAGAGTCAAGTTTGTAACCAAGGAAGAAGAATAATAAAGAGAAGTTTAATTCCAAATATTGTGTATCTATTTTGAATTATTATATGGTTGATATATTCTGCAATTATACTATTTTATTTATCACGCACACTAGTATGAATGGTGAACACTGTTAAGTATAACTAAACACATGTAGATAAGCTAAGTGATTAACTAATATCGTGTTAATAATAAGGGATTGGGTACTAACGTGGATTGAGGCCCGAGTAGGGTTGCGCGAAGACAGCATCACCGACTGCGAGGTACTGATAAGTGCGCGTAGCAACGTGCGCGCAGGATCAAACCACGAACCACTGAAAATCATTAGACATCTCTAGGGTGCGGAAACTTGGTTCTAGTACCATCCCATACTATTTCAGGTGAGACCTCGGTTTGCGCTACGTGGACTGTTGCCGAAAGGGCTAGTAGTACCGGGATTTGTTTGGCTAAATCACCTCTAAACTTGGGTCAGGCCCCTACAAGCCAACAACTGCGTCCATGTTGTGTCTACTATCTATATGATTTTGGCTTTTCCATGCTTGTTCATTGAGTTTGTTTTAATCTGAGTGTGTGAATGCCTACCTCAATGACGATTATTGATATACATTTGCATTATAATCCTTGAATGTTCCGTGTAGGTTTCTAACCATTGGCTCTGATCCAATCCTTGGAATGATAAAGCTCTTCAATCTTTTAAAACTTATTTTACAAACTTCGCACTTAAGGGGACAATTTGTTACATGTCAATTTGTCACCATGACACTTGATCAATTTATGGGTCTTTTTACCATCCATGAACATGTTTGAATGAAATCCCTTAGAATTCAAACAACTAAAAATATATTGCAGTAGATGACAAAATTTGGGGAAAATAATAGTCACATCTTGTTAAGTTTCACATGTACTGATTTTCCTAGCTTTTTCCACACATTCTCTAGAATTAACTATAAGAACAATGCAACAATGCACTCTGTCTACCATTATAAACCCGCGCAGGTGAACTCAAGAAAGTAAGAATAAAAAAGTACATTCTACAAACATAGTTTGTTGAATATTGCCCAACTGAAAGCTTCCATGTGATGACTATTTGAATTATAACTCTTAGATGATGCATATTAATCCCTTTCCTCATGGAAACATAATCCCTCAATTAAGGGGTCTCATCCTCCTCTTTTGGATCTGAAACTTTTTCCTCTTGGCCTATAAAATGACTAGAGGGTAGAGGGATTAAGAAGGTCAAAACTCAGAGAAGATAAACTTATGTTGTTAGTTTGAGATTGGAAAGTTTGTCATCTAAGGAGAGATTGAAGGCATCTGGGAGGAACCTCATGACATCAAGGTGAGGGTTGTAAGGCTCCTCTTTATCTTTGATTAATACAAATGAACACTTTCTCCCATTGATTTGTCTTATTGGAATGATGAATGGTTTATAATTGTTTATAATTTTTATCAAGGCAAATTCAATTCCCAATTTCCTTAATCATTAGGTTAAGCTTTGTTTGAATTATTATATCGCATATGCTTTTGATCCTTTTATGGTCTATGATTGCAGGTCTTGTCAAGCATTAAGGAGTTGCATCAAATCACAACAAGGTGTCTTCATCGATAATTTCGTGAAATAGGTAAGAGGCTCATCTATTAGCCTTAATTCTTATAATTAAAATAAGTCCAACTTAGGGAAAGAGTTAATTCAATTGTCTTGCTTGTTTCTAGTTTCCATCAAGGATCTAGGGAGATCACTCTTGTCCTCAGACAGAACACCAGAAGGACACCGCTCACAAACAGATCACAGATTAATACACTAGTATTTTGACGTGGTTAAAACCCTCAGAGAGGGAAACAGTCCACGGCCTGCGCCAACGTGGCTACTACAAGCAATTTATTAATAAAAGAATGAAATTTACATAAGCTTCTCTCATGCACGGTTAACCTACAAATGACCCTCCATGCGCTTTAAATAGAATTCATGGACCAATCGGGTGTCAAGCCACGGATCAAGTGTCGGTAATACCGAGGAGAGAATGAACCGTCGGATCACTACATATCGTGCCCGTCGGATTGTAAGTTACAAAATGTACAACGGTAAAGAAACACACTTTACCTAACTCTATACCTAACTCTATACTAGACCAAGTTGAACTTAACTATTTCCTATGTGTCGGAATATCCTAACATAATTTATCTAAAAAAATAAAAATAAATGTAAAACAACATGCTTCTACAACCGATGTTTAAGATTAACATCCAAAGAAGCATAAAGGTGACAAATATTTCTTTTACTTCTCCTCTCTAACAAATTTTATTACATATGATGATGATATGTGGTTGGTAGATAGCAGTGCTTCAAGACATGACAACATATCATGGTAATCTCTCTAAAATGATGGAGAATACATTATCTCAAAGGGTGGAACTTGGAGACAACCACAACTATGTAGTCAAAGGAGTTGGTAAGGCATCCATTGAGTTGGAATTTGGTAATAACATTCATCTCAACAACATTCTATATTTACTAGGTTTGAAAAATAATCTAGTCTCTATTTCATGTTTAGAAGATAAAAGATATAGAGTAGATTTTGTGGATGGAAAATTACTTGTTTGGTCCAAGGGATCTACTTTAGATGATTCTAGGGTTGTTGGGATTCATGAAGGAATATTATATAGGCTAGTGAGCCAACCAGATCAAGCCCTTATACATGATAAAAACAATCCTAGTGAGTTATGGTATAAGAGATATGTTCACCTTCATTATAGATCATTACCCATATTGAATAAAATAGTTTCAGGTGTCCCTAAATTACAGATGGATCATGAAGACATGTGTAAAGGTTCTTCTCTTGGAAACAACATCAAGACACCATTTCCAAGAAGTGATGACAAATCCAAAGAAGTCTTTAATTCACTCTGATGTATGATTTCTGTAGGATTGCTTGGAGGTTCATTATCCTAAGTGACATTTGATTTATCTCCTGAAGATCTAAGATGAAGTATTCACAAAATTTCAAAAATTTAAAGCAGAAGAAAAAAAATTGATAGGTAACAAGATCAATATTCTCAGATCTGATAATAGAGGCGAGTACTAAAAGGTGGGATTAAGATATCTAAGATTTCTATAAGAAAGGTGGGACTAAGAGGGAGCTTATTATCCCCTATAATCCATAACAAAATGGTGTAGTAGAATGAAAGAATGAGTCCATTGAAGAATTTATCAAGGCCATGATGCATGATCAAAATTTTTCTATTATGGGAAGAAACATCATTGACAAATGTATACATTTAGAATACAAGTCCTCATTGAATTTTGGAAGATATGACTCCTGAAGAAGCATTCTATAAACAAAAGCCAAAGGTTGGACATATAAGAATATTTGGTTTCTCAGTCTACATTCATGTTCCTAAGGATAAAAGGAACAAGCTTGAACCTTTAGGAAAGAAAGTCATATTTTCTGGTTACAATGAATCATCAAAGGCCTATAAAGTCTACATTCTAGAGTAATGAAAGAATGAGTTCAATTGGGATGTTGATTTCAATGAGAAATTTGCAAATTGGAATTCTAATGAAGTCTCCATGGATTCCCATGATAAAGTAAACCATAAGGCTTCGATGGAAGAACATTCAAGTTCTAAATAATGTCTTGAAGAGCTAGAAGGGCCTTCTGAACCAGTGGAATTGATTATTGATCCATAGATTGGAAAGAGAGTAGCGTGCCTTAGATCTACATTAGAATAAGTAGAAGGACATGTAGCTCTTAATGTCACATACAAAGAGATTAAGAAACCTAAAAAAAAATTCTGGCTATGTAGCTTTTATGACTAAATTTATTGACATAGAGCCTTCCACTTATGAAGAATCAGCTAGCTAGAAAGTATGGAAGGAGGCCATGAATGAATATTTTCAATCCACCATGAAGAATGATGTCGGGGAGATTGTATTAACGCTAGAAGGGAAGTCAGTAGTAACTTCCAAGTAGATATAAAAGATCAAGCATGCTACAGATGGAAGTATTGTCAAATACAAGGAAATTTTTTTATCTAGAGGGTTCTCTCAGAAAGAGGGAGAATATTATGACGAGACCTTTTCTCCAGTTTCTATGTACACCTCCATTAGATCTATTATTTCTCTTACAACTTTGTCGAGATGGAATTTACATTAGATGGATGTGAATACATATTTCCTCAATTGTGTGATTGAGGAAGGGGTGTACATAGAGTAGCCTCAAGAGTTTTAGGTGTATGGAAAGGAATATTATGTTTGTAGGTTAAATAAGTACTTGTGTGGACTCAAGCAAGCTCCAAGAGCTTGGTATGTTCATATTGATAACTATCTAACTAGACTAGAATTTAATAAGAGCGATGTTGATCCAAACCTCTATTTTAAGGTTGTGAAGAATGCACTTGTGATCCTATTGCTATATGTTGATTATTTTTTTATGATAGTTATCGAGCCTCTCATTATTCAGTGCAAGAAGTTGTTGTCTTATGAGTTTGATATGAAGTATCTTGGTTTGATGCATTATTACCTGGATTGGAAGTATGGAAAAAACCTGGAAAATTATTCCTTGGTCAAGGAAAGTATGTTATTGATATCCTTCAGAAGTTTGGCGTGATGGAAAGTAAATTCATGGCTAATCCCATGGTGACTATCATGAACAAGTTAAGATGCTCTGAATCTAGTTTGGTAGATCCATCTATGTACGGGTGGTTGATTGTCTCGTTGATGTAATTGGTTAACACCAAGGCGGACATATACTTTGATGCTAACACGTTGAGCCAGTTCCAGGTGGAACCAAGGCATGAGCATTGGATTGTATTAAAACTCATTCTAAGATATCTATGTGGTACTGTGAACTTTCATTTGAGATATGTTGCAAATAAGGATGTACAACTTCTAGGGTATACATATTTTGATTGGAAAGGTAGTGTTGATGACAAGAAGATCACTTTAGGAGTGTGCTTCAATTTGGACTTTTCTATTATATCTTGGATGAGAAGGAAGCATAGATATGTCACACGCAGAACTACAAAACAAGAATTTATTCTATCAAATGAAGCATGTATAGAAGTAGTATGGCTTCGGAAGATGTTTGCAAGATTGTTCAACCAGGAGATAGAACCGATGGTGATACATTATGATAATCAAAATTGTGTGAAGTTTTTAGAGAATATTGTGTTCCATGACAGGTTGAAGCATATTGAGATCAAGTACCCTACATTTGTGACATAATGTAGAGGAAATAAATAAGTCTCGAGTACATCTCCATTAATGAACAAACAACAGATATTTTGATGAAGAAGTTTCCCAAAGAGAAGTTTGTGTACTTCAGAGACAAGTTGGGGCTTGTGGAGATTACCCTTCTCATTAAGGAGTGTCAATATGTCACCAGCATGGATGGACATTCTCATGAAAAGCAGAATGGTCTGAGTGGCCCAAAGTGCTCCCCTAATAGGGTTGAATGAGCACCTCTTGGTGAGGATACTTGATTACTTCCCACGAAGGGATGAGTAAAGTCTAGAGCTGATCACTCCCTACAAGAGGGTTGAGTGAGGTTTGTTAGCATTGAGACCCAATCACTCCCCAAGGAACGGTTGAGTGAGGTCTTTCAGCATCAAGGCCCAAAGTGCTCCCCAAGAAGGGTGAGGAATTTATCCCCAAGAGGCTTGAGTGAGTACTCCCCAAAAGGTTTGAGTGAGTGCCTACTACTACTTCACAAGAGGGTTGAGTTTCAACATTTTGGTCTAGTGAGAGGCCATACGATTTGAGGATCCCTCAATCTAGAGGAGTGCATCCTGATATATTGACGTTAAGTCATGGGTTAGGTACCAACTAGGATATGGGTACTATTGGATACTAATGGTAGATGATGATGCTAATTATGATGATGTTGATGATGATTTGATATAACCTTTTCTTAGATAAATTTTTCAACTTGAAAACATCTATGAAATTCATTATGAATACCGGAATGTTGAATTTATAACTATGGTCGGTCTTCATAATGTATATTTGGCCACTTGATGTATTTGTATTGATTATTGTAAATCATATTTTGAATGCTAGAGTCAAAATAAAAATTTATTTTGAGTCAAAGTCCTATTGAAACTTTTAAAAGAAGAAAATTTTAATTTTGAAATTGAAATTTTTGCCTCCAAGTTTTTCATGTCGGCCTCCCTCCAAGTAAAGTTGGGTCAGGGAAAAAGACACACCCATTTGACCCTACAGATCACTAGATAGACACAGTTCAACCTCATTCTTTTTGCATCAATTTTGCACTCTCTTTGAAGAATATTTATGGGCATCCTAGCGAAGATCAAAAGGGAGAAGGAAGATGAAAAGGAAGATGAATTTATCTCTCTCTCTCTCTCATGCTCGCGCACATGGACAATATATTCTTCTTCTGGTTCACAATATTTTCAAGGCATTTTTTGTAGGGGGGTGAAATTTTGGGTAGCAACAAGGGTCGAAATTTTGGGGTAACTGACAACTATGGGAGGGCCAAAATTCTGGGTCAGATCAGGAAGAGTGAAATTTTGTATCAGATTGGGAGGCCTGACTTGGAGGGTTTGAGCAGGTTTGACTATAGGTCTAGGTGTGTCTCTTGTTTAATAGAAGAATTTTTCTATTGAACAGGTTTTTGGGTTTTCCCCCTTGGTGGGTGTTCCTAGGGTAAATATTATCTTATCTTTATGCATTATGATCTCTATTGTTCTATTCTTCTTGTATGGTTGAATTTATGAATTATAATTGTTGAATGATATATTGGAATAATTTAAAAGAATATCAATAACAAATTAATTATCAGTATTTCAGAAGTATTATGCTAATCCATATTTCACTTAGAAGATTAATATCTCCCTTATTTTTTTGGCATACCACACATTCAACCAAAAAATTTTGCACATTTTCTTTAATTTCTTCCCAAAAAACTTTTGCTATATCCTATGGTATATTTTCAAGAACCTTGAATGTCCTCCTACATGAGAAGTCTAATTCCAAAAGGACCTTTTATTTAAGTTGAGAATTATTACATAAGTATATACCACAACAAATCATTCTTCCACATAAATATTTCAATTGCATTGGGGTCCTCATGTATATGTTGAATGATATTTCATTTCGTTTTCTTCTTGCTTCTATTTTATCCTTCTTCCACCCATCCAAATTGTGGGATGGAAATAGCACATGGTACCCTCTATGTCTTTCCCTTTCCCTGAGAATGGATTTGCCACAATATTTTGTTTTCCCATTGTGTAGATAATTTCAAAAGCATAACCTAGCATCTTTGTAACCAAGTTGTGTCACTCTTATGAATATATTCCTTATTCTAATAAGTACTTCAAATATCACGATGTCTTTTTACTTTGAAGTGTCTTCCTATTAAATATGGATGCCATTTCTTAACTGCATGTACTATGGCCAATGTTTCTTTTTCATATATGGGTTTGAGTAAGTTCTTTCCTTTAATTTCACAATTATAAAAAAAAAGGGGCCTTCCTTCTTGCATCAAAACTACACCAATTCCATGGCCTGAGGCATCACACTCCACAATGAAGGTTTTTGTAAATTCGGGTGCACTTGGGATGGGAGTTATACACATACCCTCTTTAAGTGTTTCAAAAGATTTGTTTTTTTTTTTGGTTCAGCAAAATACTTCCTTATTAAATAATTTTGTTGCGGATGCTACCTTTTTACCATAATTCTTGAAAAAAGTAGTGTAATATACTATGAAACATAATAATTCTCTGATTTTTTTCATGGTCTTGTGGATTGGCCATTCCCTCATAGCTTTGATTTTGTTAGGATCCACTTTGACACCTTCATGGGATGAAATATGACCCAGATATTCCACTTCTTGAACCCAAACGCCACATTTGGAAGGCTTTGCATATAATTTTTTCTCTTCTAATAGTCGTAATACTCTATCAACATGGTGTATATGCTCTTACCAATATTGGTTGTAGATTAGTATGTCATCGAAAAATAATAACATAGATTTTCCAGGGAAAGTTTTCAAAATAGAATTCAAGCTTTTAAATGTTGAAGGTGCATTAGTAAGTCCAAATTTCATATCTAAAAACTCATAATGACCTTCATGGGTTTTAAAGGTTTCTTTGGGATGTCTTCTTTCCTCATTCTGATTTGATGTATACTTAATGGAGATGCAACTTAGAATTGAAAATTGATCTGAGCAAACCATTTAATAATTTATCAGTGATAGGAATAGGAATCTCATCTTTGATTGTCATTTTGTTGAGTTGTCTTTAATCTAGACACATATGTCATGAACCATGTTTTTTTATAACCATCACCATTAGGGAAGAGAAATCTTTGGCTAGGTTGAATGATGTCAATGTCTAACACTTTTGAACCTCAATTGCACTCTTCTATGCATATGGATACCCATAAGCCTAATTTTAGGTGGTACACTTCCAAGTTGAAAATGAATAGCATTGTCATTATCTCGAGTAGGTGGAAGACCCTTAGGCATCTCTCCAAATACCTAGGAATAATTGTTGATAACTTTTTGGGGATCCACTAGAGCAGAGGATATAGATGTTTGAACTTATAATGAAAAAAAATGTGCAATTACACCATGGTGTCCATTTTAATTTGTCATCTTATTAGAGCTTATCATGATAGAGGGTTTCCCTTAGATACCTCTACGCTCAATTTCCTTTCATTTTAAGGAAAATATCGTGAAAATATCTTGAAAATTAAGGGTCATTGTTCCCATTGATTGTAACCATCAGATCCATAATACAACATCAACACCACCGAATTGGATTGCAATAATGGGTTTATATAACAAATACTCGCCCGCATTCATCTTGATACTATGACACTTCCCTAAAAAATTTATGGTACTTCCATCTGCAATCATTACTTGAAATTTTGATGTTGGATATACAAAGAAGTTAAGAATATTTTCCTATTTATAATTGATGAAGTTAAGGGTACTACCTAAATCAATCAAAATTGTTACCTTTTTATTTTTTCATATATCATTCTATCTTGGCAGTTTTTGGGTTACTGATGTCAACCAATGCACGAAAAAATATTGTTGTAGTAGTATCTTCTAGCCTTAATTCTTGTGATGGTTCCAATTCTTGATCTTCTTCATCTTCATAGTCTTTGTAGAATAATTTCTTATCAACACATTTATTCCCCTTATTGTACTTGCTATCACAGTTGAAACATAGTTCCTTTTCTCTTCTTGCATCCATTTGTTGAGGCGTCAACATTTTGAATTTAGGAGAGGGAGCATGTTGTTGTCTATAGATATTAGTTATCAATTTTCTAGTAGCCATATTTTTACTTTCAACTTTCCTTTCTAGACTAAAATCATGCTCTATGGATTTAGGTTCAAAGAGAAATAGCTCGTTTTGGATGCCTTCCTTTAAGTTCCCATAAAGATGTCTAGCAAATTATCCTCTAAAATGTTCTTTACCTTGAGACTCAACTTTTGGAATTGTTGAATGTGTTTAGTAATTGGATCCTTTATCCAAATATTTACTAGTTGACTAAAGAATATATTTCTCTTAATATACTCATAATGAGCTATCAATTCCTCCATAAAAATAGACCAAGATACAATATAATATTTTTTATTTTCACAAATTCGTCGATATCATATAGATTGATCTTATTTTAAATACATGGATGTCATATTTACCTTTTGTGAGGGTTTTACTTGGTGTAGTTCGAAGTATCGCTCCATTCGAAATATCCATGTTATAGGATCATTACCATCAAACTTCATTATATCGATCTTCAGAATGTAGTAGCTCCTTGGTGTTGTCTTAAATCCCTGATGATGTGGATTTTGAAGTGAAAAAATAGGATTATGATTCTCTGATCCACTTTTTGTTCTCTCCAATATGTGATTGATTTTGAACACAATTTTCCTCCTTATTTTCATGACTTTTGTGGATCTCAATATCATGTTAGGCCGAAGCCTCTCCAAGAGAATATTCTCTATGGAATTCATGGATCTTATATTTCTTCCTTATTTTTAGGCATGGACTTCTATATTTATTCATTAATATTTTTCATTTCTTCCTTTAAATTATTCATTTTCTTCTCATTTTCTTCATCCTTTGTTCCATATGTAACAACTAACCTTCAAATTTGGATACCCACTACGAGATATCTTCTATGTTTTCATTAGTTATGGATGATACTTCTTGAGATTGAAGTGTTGATGTAACTTTTTAAGCATGATTTTGATAAACATGAGTAAATAAAAATGCTCCTCCTTTCCCTCTTTATCACAAATTTTGAATTTCCAAAAATTTATCTTTTAATCAAAAGTTATGCCAATTTTAAGTTATGTACCTTTCAAAACCATAATTTGTAGACTATCTAGATGGATGATCTTGTCTTGATATATCTATGAAAAAGTAGCCCTTCTAAATATTAATTTTTGGCATAAAATATTATAATATGTCCTCTATACAATTCCACACATCTAACCAAAATTTTGTGTGCCAATTGAAAGTTATCGTAACTTTCCCAAAACTTGTTGATTTTGGCATATTCCTAGGAGTAAACTTGTATAGCATGCCACATTCTCAATTCTTTAAATTTGAGTATAATTTTTTTACTTGGGGTACTTTGGTATGTCTCCTAAGATCTCTAAAAATTATATATCCTAAATTGTCCCATAAAAAAAAATGTTACATCAAAAAATCCAATATAACTCATTTGAAACTAATTTTAGGACCATTCACAAACTATAGCATCCACAATGTATAACTCTTGAATTATAGTGAACCAAAATATGAAAATTTTACCAAGCATAAATTGAAAAAGTTTTTAAATAAGAGAGGAATAACACGTTTAGAGTCTATTTAACCCAACGTTTCAGACTTCCAAGTGGAGATTAATGATGTATCATAGAGCTAAACTTATGCGTGTTTATAGCTTCTGGAAAGGATCAATAAGAAATGATTTAGTCGGTCAGGCTTGTTTGATATTTGGAAAGAATTATAACTTATGTTTATTTAATTGTTATTAAGAATGGTTTAGATTATTAGTTGATTTAATTAAAGATTAAAGATGGAGATTTCATTCTTTAGAAATGTTTTATTTGGATTTACTCAGTCCAATGTGATTAATTAATTTTGATATGAAATTAGGGTTTGATTAGTTATTAGGGTTGTCTTGAAAAATGAATTTTCATTAATGTTTCACTTATTTGTTTGACTTCTTTAATATATTTAATGTTATTTTATTGACTTATTCAATATATTGTTTCTTAATTACAATCTTATAATATTATTATAATGGATTGCCTATAAAGAAATATAATTTTTAATTTTTAATATCTAAATAGTATGTAAATTTATATAAGCTTCGATTATTTTGAATTGTTATAGATGTATTATGTTTATTTAATTTATAATTTTTTATTGAAAAATTTAATGAATTACCCTATAGGATTGACTCTATAAATTTAATTAAAAATTTTTATTATATCTAACTTGTAATCTATTTTATTAATATAAGGTTGGGGTTTGAATAGTTATTAGGGTTGTTTTGAAAAATGAATTTTAAATGTTTTGAAAAACTTTCTCAATATGATAAAAATATCATGGTTTGAATCTTCCTAGAAAATCTTTCATACCAAATATTCCAAGATCATTGGTTTGAAATTGATTTCAAGACCATTCAAAAACCCTAACTTTCACGGGATATATCTCCAAAAGTATAGTGAAATATAATACAATATTTTTATTTGATGTACTTTGAGGTGCCTTATCTATCTTCTGAAAAGTTCATGGCATAAAACATCTCCAAATTTTTTTATAGAAAAAATTCTGAGAAGACTTGTTTGAAGCAGTAAAACCCTAGGATCATAGCTCTGATACCAATTGTTATCAAATGTGTGCCTTAAAATGATAAGAAACACATAATTATAGTCTAATTTGAGTGGAGGATGTACTTTTACAATTAATGTTATCTATAAGACAATATTTGATGATCCTAAGACTAAGTATCCATAGTATATATAGGAAACAAAGGGTACAATTATAATGAAATGGTATAATGAAAGGTTCTATGCAACATAACAGTGTAACAATAGAAATTTAATAACTCAATATTTAGGGTTTAAATAAAGGTTTTGGGGTATACATGGGGTTTATATAGGGCTTGACACCCTCAAGCCATAGAATATTACTTTAGGGCTTGAGGGTTAGGTTTCCAACCCTGAGTATGGTTCAAACCCCAAGATCTATATGTGGAGTTCAAAACTTCCCAGTGGAACCTATATATCCACTTAGAGGCCAAATATCTACTTGGGAGGTCAAAGTTGGTGGTTTGAGGCATTTTTCTTTGTCCTTGATCCTTAGAAGTTTCCTTTAAGGCCTAAGGCTTGGATTTCCTCCCCAAAGCATGGTTAAGGATGTCAAATTGGGTTTAAAAATGAGTTATAGAACCAAGATTAACATGCTATGGATCTATAATGTGATGACTATGGATGCCATATAACCACCCATGATAAAGAGTCTGAAAGGAGAACATACATCAAGAAGTGAAACACTAGATCATTGTAATGTTATTTCTATACTCATTAACCCATTAGATTTCTTATTGATCAACAATTGGTTAATTAATATGAATATAATGGATTTCTAGAGGGAGGTTTGAGAAACAAATCAATATTGAAATGATATGCCATGAATCTCTCCTCAAAGAAAGGAAGCAAAAACAACAAAAATATAAGTAAGCCTGACTTCTTGTGTGCATGAATGTGTTAAGGCTAAAGAAAACAAGCATGAATGCTTAAGTAAAGAAACACATGCAAATGCACTAATGCAAGTAAAGTGCATACACAACATGCACTAACGCATCCCATAAGAATAAATTAGGTGAGTATGTGGAGATAGAATGGGTCCCCAAAAACGTATAGCCATGTACCCATGTATAAAAAATCCCCTCAAAATGGAGAAAGGTAAAATCCAATGGGATCACCCCCTACCTTTAGAACTTATACCCCAAAGAGGATAGAAGTCCAAAATGTGGCTAGTTACTAATCTCCAAGAGCCAAAACTAATGACAAGACAATGAGGTGTGATCTAATGATGGTGTCTCAATAAAGTGCTATAATGAGTGTGCTAAAGTTGAAGGCTATTACTTAAGCTAGCACCAACCTATACCATAATGGTCAATCTAGTTAGAGTGTTATGTATTAAAACCATAAATTAACATAAGAAACTAGAGTACACACCATCTACACCAATCATGAGAATGGAGCACAACTTCAAGACAGATAAGGGAGGAGTTACAAAATTTGCTTAAACAATAGGATAACCTCCTCCAAATACTTCAATACGTTCATACATCCAAATAACATGTTCCATAATAATGGCTACATGATATCTATGTATACATATCCACACATTGTGCATGTCGTCCCTTTATTAGGCCAACCACTATTACATATTCATTGAATCCCATATATTCCCCTCTTTGGATTATATAATACACATTTATCCCTATATATACCCACTTTGTGGTCATATCATAATGCCCTCCTTCAAAAATCATGAACCTCAAAACTTTTCCATTGATGATGGTCATTCCATCCAAGCTCAGTTCCTTTCGGTCTTAAGCCTTGGTAGCTAAATGTTGCATAGTTTTCTTTTCTTTGATTCTATGTGTTGTTATTATGATTTCTCCAACTTTTTGTAGTTGTTGGTATTGATACCATCCCATTTAGTAATGGTTTTGTGATTCCCTATTCTAGGAACATTGTGGATTATTCCATTTTATTCTGCAGTAATGTTGATGTCAATATTATTTTCCTTTCTTAAAAACTTTCTTGGTAATGAGGGTTCCGGTATGGTTTCACATGTGGCGATTTTCTTTTATTTTTCACACCCATTTCATATGTATTATTTTTAGAGATGATGAACCCTCTTGATCATTTATAAGACCCTTTGTGATATTATATGCTATAGTATCTATTCCCCCTCTCTTGGAGTGGATTACTTGTGTTTTTAAATTCCATGCTTGAGCGATTAAATAATAAGCTTCCACAAACACCAAAATTTCATATTTCTTAGCACCACATATTGAAACCACCTTAATGCACATGACCAAGCATATAACCCAAGCGCTACCTATATATTGATATATTGGAAATAAACCAAGACTTCAAACATTTCTAATATGGATCTGTCTCGATATGGAAAAAGATAGTAGACGTTTTTCCCATTATTTCATGTCACTGGGTGGTCAATGATATTAGTTATCAAAATTTCTAAAACCCAATGAAATTTTGATATGGTGATAATCAACATGATGGGCGATAGATGAAGGGAATATTTCTTTCAATTCTCCCCATTAGTTGATAGTAATGGCACTAGGATATCATATACCAATAGAATAGGAATACAAAAGGAATTATTACCAAAATTTTGAGGTTGGTATGGAACCTCGAAGAAGAACCACGTAACTATGATATTGGTACATCAACCAAATGAGGAAGAAAAAGAAAACACTACAAAACATCAAGTTCGATATGGAACCTTTATCGCAAAACCTTGCTACGAAATGTTTTCTTTTTTATAGGACAAATCGTTATTGATAACAATATTCCTATCACTTAAGGCACATCAACTGACAGAAGCATAGTAGAACTTGGAAATTTGTAAATTTTTCACCCTTTATGTGGTGTTATTGATATATCACCAATTTGTTTGTTTTTTACCTTTTCAACAAGTAACTCTATGTTTGTAAGCCTAAAGCTAAATCTTGCTATCGAAATGATTGAAGCCTCATTTGGAACCCCTCTTGGAACCTTGAATGAATAGTCAAATTTTGACCAAGAGATAATTATATAGAAATATATAGGAGCTCAATAATCAATAATTCCTTTGACTGAAGCCATTCAAGTTGTCAAAAAAGTAGGTGACCCAAAAACTACCAAAGTAATTGAGATATATAGCAATGCGATCCCCCATGTATCCATTATTTCTAATATTTTTATGTCGTAAATTAGAGAAAAAGGCACTTTATTATTACCCATTAAAACCCACAAGGTGGAAAATATATTTCGATGTCATCAATGTTAAATGGACACATGGAAGTAGAGCGTTGAGTAATTTTTTTAACCACCTCAATTTCATCTCTGATGACATAAAATTTACCATGGAAATTGAAGAGAAAAACAAAATCACTTTTCTTGGTGTGTTAGTTAACAAGAAATTTAATGGAACCCTATGACACTAGGTTTATAGGAAAATAAATCACATTGGAAGTTACATTCACTCTAGTTCCCACCACCACCCCTCTCAAAAAATTGGTCTTCTAAACACATTGGCTACAAGAGCTATAAGGATCTTTGATAGTGATCACATTGATCAAGAATATAAAATTCGATTAAGGTATTCAAAAAATTGGATATAAATGAGCCTCAACCACCCATCTTTATCTACCTTACATCGATGGAGTAATTGGAAAAATAAAAAAGGTCTTGAAAAAGAAGAACTTACCTATTGCATTAAAGCATATGAAGACCATCAATCAAAGCATGAAGTTTGTCAAGGATGATAGGAACCAACATTAACACAAAGGAATCTATAAGATAATTTTATCTAGTGGGAAATATTACATCAGATAAATTGGCCTATCATTTAATATTAGGATGAAAGATCATGTTTTTGATATTAAACATGAATGTACACACTCTTATTCCCCTTTTGATAACTCCATCAGAACCAAGAATCATGTAGGGCTTGAGAACGTTGAGATTATTACCAAGGAAAACCATTACTTTAAAAGGTGCTTTAGGGAAGCCATTGATATTGTTAAGAACCTTGACAATCTAAATAGAGACCGAGGTTTATAAGTAATTTTCAATGGGATTCCCCTTATCGATATACTCAAGATCATTTAGATTCATTTTCTTATGTCATTTTCTCTCCCATTTTATACCTCCCCTTCCATTCAACTTGGTGAGACCTAGTATTTCACCAAGAGTGATGCAACTCCTAAGGGCTCCTCAACTCTATTTATCAACTTGGGGTTCGTACAAACTTCAAGGTGACAATATTATATAGACATTAGATGTGATTCTACTCATGCCACCCTCAACTAGGACATTTGATCAATAGTGATCCAACACCATTCTTACTACTTAAGAGGGAAAACTAACTAATGAAGGTGCAATTCAGAAGTTAGCTCTAATGGTAAAAAAGGAAAATTATTTTTGAACTTCAACTTGTAAATTCTATTGAATCAATCATGAAAAGATAAGAGCTACTCTACTTGCAGAAAGGGAACTCCATTATCTTGCAATCAACTATATGGATACCAAATCTACTTGTCGATAGGAAGCTAACCTACCAAATTATAATTCAAAATTCCAATCATCCATCTACCTCACACATGCATATAAATCAATGTTCTATTTGTGCTAGACATGTGATAAAGAAACTAATGCTATTCTATTTTGCAGTGAATGAAAAGGATGGTTGGAGTATCCTAAGTGTTGCCCTTGATCATGGAGTCATAGATGAGGGTCAACCTACTTCTAAAATAATTCCAAATTGCATCAAAGGTCAAAAGAGATGGTGAAATAGACTACTATAGGTATGCTATGAGAGGCTGTTATAGGTGCCCTGTATTGCTACAAGAAGGCATGTAATGTCACAAGAAGGTTGCCGAGAAGGCTTAGGAGGTAGGAATGATGGGTTCAAGAGATGGAAAGGTGGATGGAGGTTGGGGTAAATGGATGAAAGGTGGCCAAAACCCCTAACTAGTCTCAGATCCTTTGGAACGCATTTTTTTCACTAGGAGAGTTGCTCGCAGTGATCTAAGGGAATGATCTCAAGAACATAGTTTTGAAGATAGAATTTGCAATTTATCAAAGAGGGTGAGGAAGTCCAAGATGGAGGTGGTGAAAGGCCCCTCACCTACAGATCCAAATAGCCCTGCAAAATCACATGCATATACTGTTTTATCATTGATAAAATGAAACAACTAATAGTGGAAAAGATGAGTTGAATTTAAATGTTGTCTAATCTATGCCAAAAAAATCCAATCTAGCTAATAAATAAACTCCTAAGCTACAGTAAGCACATGCAAAACAAAATGACTAACATATACCTTCTTCCAAGAAATCATAAATATATTATTTTTGGACAGTGGTTTTAGATCCTTCCATTCGTGCTCCCATGGGAGAGATGAGATAGAGGTTGCAATCACTATATTTTGAGGTGTTATTTTCTGATGAAATGTAGAAAACTAATAAACACTCTAAGATAAAAAGAAATACTAATGTTGGCATTATGTTTCAAGTGTTGTCCTTGATGGCAACTCACTCAGAGGTTGGTACAGGTGCTCAGAGATTGGTACAAGTGATGCCAACTCAATCAGAGGACAGATCTTAGTACAGCAGGACAAGAAAGAGATATACGCAGGTTTATCAAAGAGAATCCGCGTATACACGCAGGTTTGCTTCAGTAAAAG
>APFE031205628.1:0-45477 GCA_000404065.3 Pinus taeda
AGTAGATTTGTAGCCCTGAGATAACTCAACTAATGATGGTTGTGTAAGTAAATGAAGTATTATATGTGAAGAGGATTTTGGTTCATGACACCCCAATTCACATATATATGCAGAATGGTCATATCTAAGCGCCTAGCCTAGAGGTTATAATAGTGGGAGGTTATAGTAGTAGTGGTTGGAATCGACCATTTGCTCAAAAAGTCTCAAGGTTTCCACCCCATCCCCATGCTGAGCATGACCAACAATCATTGCATTCCATGAGACAACATCACGCTCAATCATCTTCTCGAAAACTTTCTGTGCATCTTTTATGCCTCCATATTTGGCATACATTGTAACAATAACATTGCACACATAAACTTGGGACCGGAATCCACTTCTGATAATGTACGCATGGACCTGTCTGCCAAACCTCAAATCAATGAGAATAGCACACACATTAACGACACTGACAAATGTCAACTCATTTGGCTTCATACCAGTCTGGTGAATTTGATTAAAAAACCTTGTGGCCTCGTCCGCTTGCCCATTTTGGGCATATCCTGCAACCATGGCAGTTCAAGAAACAATATTTTGAATCAACATTAAATCAAACATTTGGCGTGCACCATCTACTCTCCCACATTTGGCATACATATCAACAAGAGCAGTACCAACAAATACATTTGACTCAAATCCAATCTTAACAACTTGTCCATGAATTTTCCTCCCATATCCTAAATCCACCACACTTGCACATGCACTTACAACGCTGGCTAAGGTGAACTCATCAGGTTCCGTGCCCATCCATTGCATCTGGCCATATAAATCCATGGCTTCAACCTGATCACCATATCAGGCATATGCCGCAATCATTGCATTCCAGGAAACTATGCTACGTTCATGCATTTTGTCAAACAGACACCGTGCATTTTCCACATACCACATTTTACATAATATGTAAGAACCGTAGTCCATGAACAAACATCTCGTTCAGGCATTGTGTCAAACACTTGGCATGCATCCTTAATTCTCCCACACTTCACATACATGTCAATCATACAATTCCACAAATAGATGCTTGGCTCAAATCCGATTTTAACTATATGGCCATGAACCCTCTTGCCCTCTGCTAGGGCTTTACTATTTCCGCACTCCAGCAAGCGACGAACATAAATATTAAGATCCACCTGAACAAACCTGCAATATGTAGAATTCAGAACACCTATATCATGGCTACTTCCCTGTTCTTCTTTGGGATAATCTTTGAGAGCATAACCAAACTCTCTTTGCTTATTCACCCAGTACCTACACTCTAGATGAAACACCAATGTATTCAAAATGCTTCTCTGAGTATGATGATGGTGTCCGAGTTGTTTTAAACAGGTGAAATTTTGATAAGATGAATGGCACTGAGTGCTATGAATTTCACCTGGAGTACTCAGAGAAGCATTTTGAATACATTGGTGTTTCATCTAGAGTGTAAGTACTCCGTGCAAGTAAAATTAGCTTCATGTTCTCACCCATAATGATTGCCTAGTTCGTGACCAACATCATGATAGGACAATATAATATTGTGAAATATTATCTTGGAGCATTCAAGGCATTCAACCCATATTATATATACTATTATTTTCATGAATATCACTAATAAGGATGGGTGGTGCTTGGAGGTGTAGTCTTATGTATAACAGGTATTTATTATTCACATGATGATATGTGTCTCATTTTATCATATAGTATACTTGGAACTGTTTTCTAACTCAATTGATAAATCCATACCAATGATTTTCTCAAACAAAATTCATAACTTCATCCCAATTATTTATGTTAACGCTATACAAATAGAAACACTAACATCAGTGTTTTGTTCTGACTGGATCCAGGTGTCGAGGCCATATTTGCAGACTTGGGCCATTTCAATAGGAAATCAATCTAGGTCCAAGCTATATATCAAGGATAGAATTATTACTATTTCATCATACCTGTGTGCTTCATCCTCAAGTTTTAGTACCATAACGAGAAATTTGGGTTGTTTGTTGCAGCTTTCTTTCTGTGTGTTGGTTTACCCATCTCTGCTTATCACATATATGAGACAATCGACTTATTTGATAAAAAACCCAGGGGAAATAGGCTCTACATTTTACAAAGCAATACTACAGCTTGTGTATTGGTCAATGTTCATTGTTGCCACTTTAGCAGCCATTGTAGCCAGTCAAGCATTGATTACAGCAACATTCTCAATCATAGAACAGTCCATGGCTCTTAGTTGCTTCCCTCGAGCTTATTTTCCACCACAGGGATGAAAAATTTTGCCTTATCTCATATCATAATGTACTGATATTCAGTATATAATGAAAATTCTAAGCATTTACCATGTTTTAAATATGTGTTCATTTTTAAATTTATGGTAGATTATCTATGTATGAATCATTTTTAAAAACACATTCAAGGTTTTATTCAAAAGAAAGTTCATGACATCTCATATGAAGTTAGTAGTGAAAAATGTCATTTTAATAGAGTTCTGGCAAGTTAAGGAATTTGTGCATCCTTATATTTACGAAAATTTCATTGAGAGTTTGATTTCAGCAAGGAGTTTGATGGCTTTCACTTGTAATTTTCGAAACACCTAGTTGACAGAACCATGTAGTAGGAAAAGGACATTTAATTTTTACTCTCACGATGGTTTGTGACAGCTAGCAACCTTGTGTGCCCTCTTTAAAAGTGACAATTCATTCTTAAATATGTAACATATGGAAAAACAAAATCTCCAAATACAAAAAAAAAAACTTAAAATAATGTACAAAAATATGTTCACATAAACAACAACTACTACACGAATAATGGATAACCTCTATATGACATTAACTATAACTCATTATCATCCACCCTTGCTTTCAAGAATGTCCATTCACATGTTGCTATTCTTCCACACACTACTATTACTTATCCATATTCAAAACACACATAACTAATAGTTTCAAGTGTAACTCAATATCATCCACCCTTGCGTTCAGCAATGTCCATTCACATGTCACTATTCTTCTACACACTATTATTTATAAAATATCTATATTCAACATACACATAACTAACAATTTCAATTGCAACTCTTTATCATCCACCTTTGCTTTCAACAATGCCCATTCACATGTCTCTATTCTTCCACACTCTATGCTTTACGGCGTTTCCTTTGCAACATCAGGTGCAAATGCTAGTTATAGTTCTCTTAGTTTAACTCTTTCTTATTTTGTTTTAATTTTTGTTAACTTTACTTATTTTTACTATTTTTTATAGTTTTATTTTTATTTATTTTTATTTAAACTCTAGTATTGTTATTTACTATTTTATTTAATTATTATTTATTATTTTATTTATTGTTATCATTTAATTTTCTTTATTTTTTATTATATTATTATATTATTTTATTATTATTATTATTATTAGGGGACATTACATACTACCCCACTTTAAGGAACTTCATCCCGAAGTTAAGTTGAATTATTTAACATTTTATTTATTTAGTTATTTATTAATTCATGTTTGCGCTACACCCTCTGTTGAACTAGTATAACCAACAGACATCGAAAGTTTTCACAACACTCGGGAAATCTCAAGGAGTCTCTTTCCTTTTTCCCACTTTCGGAACCAGGCATAAGCCTCCCCGGTCTGTATCCCAGCCCAAGGTTGGCCCCAAGGCTTGCGCCTGACTTAGACCTCATTTGCCCCAAGGCATGCATCTGGTACGGTACTCAATGACTCCGGGCATCTCACAAGGCTCACCCACTCCCTCCACAACTACTAAGGCGCACAACCCCAGGCATCGAAGTCCTTACACCCCCACCAGACTTCGGCATCCCAATCCAATAACAAGCACCTAGTGTACAACATCAGGCACTTTGATGTTGTAATAAAGATTTGTTAAAATTGAAAATTTAAATTATGTAATTTGCACCATCTAAATACAATAAATATGTGAAATGTTTCAAAGAACTAAATATTTTTATATATTCAGAAAGTACAATTAAAAAACAAAAAATAGAATATCACAAAATTCCAAATAGGAAAAGCTAAAAACAATTAAACTACACCAATACATATTAAGAATTTTACAGAGCATTTTGTAGGTGTGCATATGGCTTGTAAAAGTGCTAGCAACATTTCCATGGTAAAGTAATGGTTCGATGGCTCCTCTTATTTTATGACTTTCACCTGGATGAGTAGCATTTTTTTTTTATTTACTTATTTTTTGTCCTTTCTAAAACATGAAATGGGAAGCCAATCCAAAAATAAACAACTGAATCACTGTAACATAAACAATAGAAAAGGAGCAGAGAAGTCGTTGAGAAACAACAAACTACCTGTAAATAAAACATATGTTGTGAATATTATGCTATGCACTCCAAGGAAATTCTCAGCATACCATTGATTATTTGATGGCTACGACAAGGCCATCTCCACTCTTCTTAAATCCTACAATTCCAGAGCACCAGAAAGAGACAAGTTGGATATAACGTTAAAATCCTAACATTTGTAACTTTGTCCCTACCAATTGAGTCTGATTGACCCGTTGTCCAAAAAATCCTCTTTTGCCTTTACGAGAATATTACCTAGCGGTTAAAGGGTTCTTCTTCAGGTTCTCTGCTACAGGGAATTCTTGAATGGAATCAAGAAGTTGATTCTTGAATATCAGCAATAAGACATTAATGAGGGTTAGGATTTCAGTGGATCTACAATTTTAATCCTTCTTAACAGATTGTATGGGCAATGTGTACTCAACTGGAAGATCTACTTCAACATCGTATTGGGTATCACACAACAGGTTTAAAGACAACATCTCTGACTTTGACATACATGTAAATTCTGACATCTTCCAATTTTGGATTGGCTAAAGTGGTTCGAAAACATTATAACACCAGTGGATAACAGGGATGCCCATTACTACTAGGAAATTTGGAGGACCCTTTGCTCATTCATCGACTAATAATTATGTTCTTAGTTCTCCTCCAAAGGATGTTTACACGCCTGATGTTCCTACCACTTATGACTCTATGTTTGATATTCATGTTAACTGTCGTAAGCTCTCATCAAGCACCCTTAGCTCTAATGCATCAAGTGCTACAATTATCGGTATTAACATCTCTAGAAATGAAATTCATGTCTGATGTTAGCTTCTTAAGTTATTTGAATCTTGTTTCTTGTTCTAATGTCTCTACAACAGATATATCTATCTTAAAGAATGAGAGAAATTACCTTCTTGTATATGGCATCTTTTTGGGGAATTTTTATGAGTCGGCAGATTTGAGCATGACCTCTGCAACTGTACAGGTCATATGATTACCTTTCTATTTCCAAAGAATGAACCCTATCTTCTTGGTTAAGGAGACCATTCTTCCATCTAAAAGGGTTGTCTTAATAATAACTAACTTCTAAGAAAGTTTGTTGTTCTTCTGGCTCTAAGGACCATGGGGTTGATCTTTGTAATCTTCTGAACCAATCCCCCAACATTAGTTAGCATTTTGTGGATGGTTGATAGTTTTCTTAATTGTACCTCCAGCAGTAATGGCCCTATGCTGTATGGCTTGATACCTCTAAATTGATCTCCTGGTACCAATAAAGTATTACAACAACCACCAGAAGTTCTGGCAAAAATATCTTAGGTTTTCGACATTCTGTGACCAATTCCTTCACTCATAAGCTTTTGGTTTCAATGATCTCTACTGAAAGACTTTATTGTTGACTAAAGATGGTTTTGCTAGTTTTACATGCTTGGTTTCGGAAGGTCCTCTGTCAAATGATCCCGATAATAAGATAGCAGTGCCTAATGTTAACAACATAAGGACTTCCGACTCTAATGGTGCAAGTATCAACATTCTTTATCATCAAAAAATGACCTTCCACTAGAAGTATTTGATTTCAAAAGTGTGGGAGTTATGGTGCAATGTCCTTTAATGCATTCCAGTGCTACAACTATCGGTATTGGCATCTCTAGAAATGAAATTCATGTTTGATGTTAGCTCCTTAAGTTTGGTGAATCGTGTTTCTTCTTCTAATGTCTCCACAACTTATATCCCTCTCTTGAAGAATGAGATAAATGATCTTCTTGTATCTGGTATCTCTTTGGGGATTTTTTATGTGTCAGCAGATTTGAGCATGAGCTCTACAACTGTACAGGTCATTCGATGACCTTTCTGTTTCCAAAGAATGAACCCTATCTTCTCAGTGCAGGAAACCATTCTTCCATTTAAAACTATTGTGGGCTATTTTCCCACGGCTTAAACTTCCAATCCAATTTTTTTGTTAACTATTAACTCACTATTAACCTAAAATTATTATTAACTATTAACTAACTATTAATCTTATGATTAACTATTGTTCAATCGTCTAACATTAAAAGTGGTGCAAAGTGGCACCTAGGGGAGTCTTTCTCAAAGGAAGCACCTTATATATTATATAATATTAAAAAAAAAGTATCCATAATAATTTGAATTTAAAGATTTGTTGACAATTGCAAACAATTAACTAATCTGGCTAATTTTAAATAAAATACGGAAATATATTTAAAAAAATAAGTTTAAGTTGTTTAATGTGTAAATTGGAGTGTCCCAAAGTTTTTGAAAGTGCTGAATCCATTTATACATTCAAAAGAATAATTTAAATAACAAAAAATCACAATCTTATTTGAAATTATATCACAAACTTAAATGAAAAAGCTAATGAAATTACACCACAAACAATTTTATATTATTAATACTAACCTACCTACTCAAATATTTTTTTTAAATAAATTATAGTTGACTTTGTTGATAATAATTGATCCCAAAAATCTTTTCCTTGTGATGCATTAAAGAATTACATATTAAGCTTGCATTTAACCATGAAATTACAAGTGCATAAAAGAAGAGGAAGAGAAGAATAGCAAGTCATGCATAGAAAACACGGGATTGATATCAGAGTTCGTCTAGGAGGGACTACGTCTCCGGGCCCTACTCGAATTAGTGGGGAGGCTCTGTTTTCATTAGATGGAAAAATAATGAAAGTACATCAAAATCGAAATGATAACCTTATACCTCCAAAATTGAAGAGGCCTGAAAATTGTAGATCTTTGATGGAGAAACGTACAACACTGTTGAGTTCTTGGCGTCGAGAAATGATGAAACCATATAAAATTTGTTGAAAGCTAACGAATTGAAAATCTGGCCCCATGGAGAAAATAATCAGATCATGGTTTCAGCCCCCTCTCTGCACTGCTCAGGGTTCCACTTGCATAGAAATCTGTGCCCACTCCTAGCCTCCCTTGGGTGCTCAAATGAATGAAGGTTTACATATAATTTGGCGGGCGAAATAAACAAGAAAGAGGTTTGGGCGTGTTGGTTAAGTAAAAAATTTGTTGAGGAGGGGTCGGGGGATCAAATCCCGCCCCTCCTAATTTTACCATATTGCATGTTATTTTTGGGAGGCGGGTCTGGCAGTCCTAGTGGCTCTCTCTCCCCATATCCCGCTGCACATCTAATACTTGGGTGAGGTGGAGGGGCGACGGGGTTGGCAGCCCACGCCCCCCACCATGTTTAGTTGTATGATTGTGAGGGCTCCGGGGGTGGCGGGGTCATGGTCGCCCACCCCTAATTTAATATGTTAGTTCTGATGGTTGAGGGAGAGCCGGGGGGTGTCATGGCCCGTTGGCCCTTAATTAATTAATTATATATTTTGTAAACATAGGATATGGGGTGGCAAGGTTGGTGGCCACACCCAAATCATATATATTTTTATTTAAAAAAAAAAAACAATTAGCCATTTTTGAAAATTCGAAAAATGACTGAAGGAGACAAATTAAACAGGCCACAAATTGACCTAGAATCTAGTCCAGGTTGGCCAAAATCCGATGGCTGGGTTTTTTCCAAATTGCTGCCTCCTTAAGCATGCCCAGTCACCCAAGTCAACCTTGAATTTGACTTCTCCTAACTTTCGCATACAGAGTCGGTTTGACGAATCGTTCACCCACCATGATCACGACGACGAGATCTTCAACATGAACCTAGTTTGAGCACAATCTAAACACTTTGATTTTTTACCCTTCCTGAGTCCTCTTGGACTTCTACAAGTGTCTGGAGCCACCTGGATCAATCCTCCCCACTGAGGGGCTTTTGGACCCCAAAACCATTTATATTTAGTACACTACTTGTGTCCTTTTCAATCCACACTTTCAATCACCTGCACCTGAAACTGGTACATTCTTTGCAATCGTGCACACCACACATGACTTAACAACCCTTCCTTGCCAAGAGTTTATTGTACACACTCCTTGGCTAAGGATTACATAAAAAGTAATCAATACCTCAACTACTAATAAAGAAAGACCAAAATATCATCGTTGCGTTTTGAAGTGACAGGAAACACACCATCACTTTTATAGTTATTTGTAGTGTATGATTTACAATGGTGACCATAACAAGCTACTACCTCTAAAAAAACCAACTTCATAAGGCAGACCACCGTGAATGGGGTGGATTCATTTGTTGAACATGTTCACCTTTCGGCTCCTCTGATGATGTTTCCGGAGCATGGAGCATCAGACTCGTGGTTTGTTGGTGTCCCTCTTTGTTGCATGGATTACAACAATTATTTTTCCTCCAAACTTTCGGGGCTGCCTTGGGGTGCTTTCCCCTGGTGTTCCTCCGATATGTGTTCATGGATCCCTCACTATTGTTGGAATGTGAGGAAGGAGTTTCATCGTCTATCGTTGGCTGGTTACTAGCTGTATTGGAGCTTTCTCCCATTTCCTTTCTAGCATATCCGATTCTTGAACGACGCAGCACTTCCTTGACTTCGATGGGGTTTACGATGCCTTGGCCTTTGATGTCAAGGCCCTTTCCCTGATACCCCATTTTCTTCAATAGTTTGGGTCCAATCCTTGTAGTATGTTTTTCAAAAGCAGCGAATTCATCATCATGAAAATCATATGAAATCGGAGAATCATTTTTTACCTCGGGTAGAAATGCTGTAGCTTTTCCAAGGCCTCATCCTTGGCTTGCAACTGGTGTAGTAATCTTTGTTTTTCTTCCCTTGCCCTCTGTAGAAGCCCCCTTAGCTCAACATTCTCTACTTGGATGCGGTGGTTGATCTCCTCAAGTTCTTGGAGTCTTGTTGCGGGAAGTTCCCTTTTTGTTATGTCAGTTGAAATGCTTGACTCATTGCCGGAATCAGACCCCAAATCTATGGGTCCTTCTGTCGCGATCCCAAGGGCTGCAAACATAATTTCATTGCCAAAATCGGACCCCAAGTCAATAGGCCCACCTCGTGCAAATCCCGCAACTGTGACCTTCTCATCTTCCTCTCACTCGAAATCTTGGTTTTGTTGCACGATGGTGATGATATTCTGCTTCCCCTTTCTATCATTTCTTTCAGGTCTCAGCTAAGGGTGTAGCTTCCAACAATTTTCTTCGTCATGCCCCTCTTTCTCACAATGTGTACAAGAGGGCTTTGCTCCACTTCTCCTGGTTGTTGCGGTTCTCTTTGGGTGGTCATCTCGTCCATGTGTTCCTTTTTTTTCCAGATGAATGGCCTTTAAACTAGCCGAGTCAATGGTGGTAGGTTCAAACAATAATAATGAATGTCTAATGTAACTATGTAATGATCCAATATACTTAGTTACTACTTCAGGTGAGTCAAGTGCAATGTCCAAATGAAGTGCTTGTTTTCTAAACTCCTCGATAAAGTTCTGAACATCCTGAACTCTGCCTTGCCTTAAGTATTGCCAATCCATTAAGGCTTGTTGCTTATATCTCAAGGGATAAAATTGTTCTTTTAATCCAGAAATGAAACTAGGCCATGAGGAAAGAAGATTGCCCACACTCTTACTGCTTCATAATTTGCTCACCCACCAAACAAGAGCGGTGCCACTCAACCGAAGAGAGGCCAACTAAATCTTTGCCTCGTTCTCTTTGATTTGCTAAATGCTACAGTAGAACTCTATTTTCCCAATCAATTTATTAAGCTTTTTTGCATTACTTTCACCATTATACATGGGCAGCGAAAATTTTACATCTAATTTAAAGAAATGTTTCTTAGATGCACCCCTTGAATTTATATGATGATGGTGATGAGAGGAAGAAGAGCTTTCACTCATGGAAGGAGAAAGAGGGGTTTCTTCTCCACCATTGCCATGCACTGAACCTTGCTCTTCTGCCTTTTTCCCTTCTGCTTTCTCCAGCCTTGAAAGCAACTGACCGACATTTTATGCCATTGTATAGAAGGTTTTGCAGAAATTGAGCTCCTTTTCATAATAAGCCTCTTCATCTACCATGCTCCTCCTTCGATGTGTACGCCCCACTTTGGGATCAAAATACTTTAGTTTCCCTTCATCTCTTCAGAGCCTGTTTCTTGTTAGCATAAAAACATGCAATTCACATCTACAAGGACCAGCTCTGATACCACTTGATCCCAATAATATTTTCCTTGTGATGCATTAAAGAATTACATATTAAGCTTGCATTTAACCATGAAATTACAAGTGCATAAAAGAAGAGGAAGAGAAGAATAGCAAGTCACGCATAGAAGACACAGGATTGATATCGAAGTTCGTCCAGGAGGGACTACGTCTCCGGGCCCTACTTGAATTAGTGAGGAGGCGCAGTTTTCATTAGATGGAAAAATAATGAAAGTACATAAAAATCAAAATGATGACCTTATACCTCCAAAATTGAAGAGGCTCGAAAATTACAGATCTCTGATGGAGAAATGAACAACACCGTTGAGTTCGTGGCGTCGAGAAATGTTGAAACCATATAAAATTTGTTGAAAACTGACAAAGTGAAAATCTGCCCCCTAGAGAAATTAACCAGATCATGGTTCTGACCCCCTCTCTGCAATGCTTAGGGTTCCACCTGCAAAGAAATTCGTGCTCGTTCTTAGCCTCCCCTGGGCACTCAAATCAATGAAGGTTTACATATAATCTGGCAGGCAAAATAAACAAGAAAGAGGTTTGGGCGCATTGGTTAAGTTCAAAATCTGTTGAGGAGGGGTCGGGGGATCAAATCCCGCTCCTCCTAATTTTACCATATTGCATGTTATTTTTGTGAGGCGGGTTCACCGGTCCCGGGGCCCACTCCCCCCATATCCCACTGTGCATTTAATACTTGGGTGAGGTGGAGGGGCGTTGCGGTTGACAGCTCGCGGCCCCCACCATGTTCAGTTGTATGATTGTGAGGGCTCGGGGGTGGCGGGGTCATGGCCGCCCACCCCTAATTTAATATGTTGGTTCTGATGGTTGAGGGAGGGTCGGTGGTGGTCATGGCCCGTCGGCCCTTAATTTTTTTTTGGTTTTTGTACATAGGATATGGGGGGTGGCGGGGTTGGTGGCCCGCCACCCCAAAATTGTATTTTTTTTGTTAAAAAAAAAAATAAAAAAATAGCCATCTTTGAAAATTCGAAAAATGACTGAAGGAGACAAATTAAATAGGCCACAAATTTGCCCGGAATCTGGCCCAGGTTGGCCGGAATCCGGTGGCCTGGTTTTGTCCAAATTTCTATCTCCTTAACCCTGCCTAGTCACCCAAGTCAACCCTGAACTTTGACTTCTCCTAACTTTCGCATACGGACTCGATTTGATGAACCATTCACACTACCACGATCACGACGACGAGATCTTCAACATGAACCTGGTTTGGCATAATCAAAACACTTTGATTTTTGACCCTTCCTGAGTCCACTTTGACTTTTGCATGTGTCTGGAACCACCTGGGTCAATAACTTGAATTAAATTTTTAAAATCCTGCCCACAAAGATATCTTTTTTGAATTCTCATTAAAGCATGATTAGTCATAATTGTTTGATTTCAAAATTTTGAAACAACGTTTAATAAATTCAATTTAGTTTTAAACAATTATATATTATATATTTCATCATTGGATTTTAAAATTAGTTTATTTTTATTTTAATAATTATATGTTAATTATATAATTTGATTCAAATTTAAAATATATTTTTAATTTTTAATTAATTAAAAGGAATATTATGTTATATATAGATATTTAATTTAATTTTAAATCTAGAAAAAAAATTAAAGTGTAGTTTAAATTAAAGATGAAATGATATTTTCCAGAGCATTTTTTCTAGTTAATTTTAATCCAAATCTTGTAGAGAATTTTAAAAACTTGAGTTTAAGTTGTTTAATCTGTAGAATTTGAGTGCCTCGAAGTTTTTACAAGGTATTGAATCTATTTATGCATTCAAAACTATATTTTATATAACAAAAAATCACAATATTGCTTGAGATTGCATAGCTAGATTCTAGTGAAAAAATCATTTCATCTATAAATTATACTTGGCCATTTTTTAATATCTAAATCAATTTAAAATAAAACACTCTTCATTTTTTTTTTCCAGCAAAACTACTAAAAACAAAATGATTTTTTATTATTTCTTTTTCCATTATCACAATTGTGGATAAGAACATTCGCCAACATTTTTTGAATCGAAAGGTCAAATTTTGTATGCTCGGGACAAAAAGGAAAGATGAAATGGTAATTATTAAATTTGAAAATTAGTCATAAGTTTTGAGAATTTTTTTTTTTTTTTTAATTCATTATATGATTTGTTGGGTTTATTAGAAATTATAATGAAAAAGAAAAAATGAAAGCTCAACTGGTCGAGTCCCCATTGTTAGGTACCTCGCCGATCGGGAGGTCATAGGGTCAATTCTCCTCGACGCTCTTAGGGTTAGGCCCTGGTAGTCTAGTCGATGAAATTTAAAAAATTCCCTTCGGGGTTGATCTGCCGAGATTTTTCCAAGGGAAAAAATAAAATAAAATAAAAATAAAACAAAAATGGTAATATTAAATTTGAAAATTAATAATAAGTGCAGTGAGGATTTTTTTTTTTAATCATCATCTTCTGATTTGTTGGTTTTATTAGAACTTATAATGAAAATATGCAACCTAGTAACTGCCTTATCTTTCATATTCATATCAGAATTTGTAATGTAAAAAGAAAAGAAAAACGAAATGAAAATTTTCCAAAGGAAGGCATGATTCCAGTCCAAGGCTGGTGATATAAGAAAACTCGAAACAAACATATAAAAATATAGTTATGGCCGATAGAAATATAAGGCAAATTCAGTACAACCCACTAAATAAAGGGGTCATGACCGGTTCTGCTTTTTCCAAAGCTCCCATGGTTTCGTAGAGAGGGCGATTCAAAGTCTCGGGAAGCTTCAAAGCCAACACGCCTCCTGCAATTCCCGAAACTCTGATCACCGCAAAAGGCAATGAACCATCGCCACCACTAAGGGAGTGATTATGGTGCCGATCTGCCCTGCCTTGCACGCTAAACCTAGCACTGCGTTCCGGACTACTGTCTGAAACAGCTCGCACATGTATATGAATATAAGTTATACATCCCTGCCATACCGAATATTCCAATGACACAACCTGACCACAGACTGCAGTTCTTAGTATAACAGCAAAATACAACTTTAGACTTGTCGACTCAAAAACCATATTGCCTAAATAAGCTAAAACAGTGACATACCAAAAAAACTATAGGCTAAATTTGCCTCAAATCAGATACAGTCATACCAAAATGATTCCCATGGAAAACTTTTGGTTGAGTCTCTTGAAAAGACCAAAATGCACATAATTAACTAGTTGAAGAGTTGATTACTCAAAGTTTGGAGTAGAACATTTGAGGTTTATTTCCATGTGACCCACTTGTGCCTCTTGTTCATCCTTGGCCTAGGAGTTCTCAACAGAAAACTTTAGATCCATTAACATATTCTGCAGTGCAAAAACTTCATCCAACACTCTAGAGATGTGAACTTGCATTGCAATAATCTTATCTAAGTGTTCAATTTGAGTGAGAGAGATGGTGAACCTACACTAAATGATGACACAGGGCATCATGCGAGGCCTAGCATCGAAAACATGTGTTAGATGAGGAGGTCTCGAACGCGGAGTCATGTTCCATTGAAGTCTAAGAATTAACCGACATAGCCATACAGAAGCCCGAACAGAGAAAATTACTGGCTAAAATAGCAAGAGTAGGAGACCATTCTCTGTCTATCCAGGGAAAGGAATAGAATTTACCTTCAAACAATTGTTTCCCACATCCGCGTTCTCGGCACCCCAAACTGCTACTACAACCTATGTCTCTACAACAACAAATTCTTCTACAGTTGTTCGCTGACCCCCGCACATACCAGACCCAATGCAATAATTTCCATCCCTCCTGACTACATTCACCATCAATGGCACTAAAGCTCTTAGAACCCCACACCAAAGCCCCATCGAAGTGAATAATACTGGCGAATTAAACCAAATATGCCCTTAATATCAATGAATCCCTTATCAATTCATAGTGTCCACCTCCACTCCACACGAACTCCTTTAATTATTGAGGGATTAAACTAAGATTTTCCATCTTGGATTCTGCGAATTCCTCCTCCCAATACATGAAATTAATTTCTGATTCATGTGAAACCAATAGCTTCATGCGTGCATGACGCTCGATCTTGTACAATCACAATGCTATTGACATCGTGTATATATACTAGCACAATCATATTAATAAATGTGGTTGATATATGTAGAAGGCGTATATCAATCACATGCACAACCACATTAGTAAATGTGATTGATATAGGCCAAAAGCGTCTAATTAGGATTATTGTGATTATTAATAATAATTAATATTACTACTATTAATTGATTAATAATATTATTTGTATTGTTTAAATTTAAAATATATATAGATTATTAATTAATATATAATATTAATTCATTAAATTTTAATTAATGAATTCATTAATAATTAATTCATTAAATTATTTAATTAATTAAATAATCTAAATCTTATTTACTTATTTAATTAATAATTAATAATGATTAATTAATTATTAACACGGTTGACCATATTGAGACAATCTTTGTCACAATGCGACATTGCACCATACTTGCTTGACCATGATTGATTTTCATATTGAGACAATCTTTGTCAGAATGCAACGTTAGACCATGGTTGATTTTCATATTGAGACAATCATTGTCACAATGCGACATTAGACCATGGTTGGCCATGGTTGGTTATGATTGACCAAGGTTGACCATGATTGATATTATAGACCTAAGGGATTGATATTTTAATCCCAAGGGAATAATAAACCCAAGGGATTAATACTAAAACCCCAAGGAATTATGAACCCAAGGGAATAATATTAAACACAAGGGACTAATATTATAAACCCAACATATATAAACCTAAAGATAAATATTATAAACACTAAAATAAACATGGTTGACCATGGTTGATTTTCATATTGAGACAATCCTTGTCACAATGCGATGTTGGACCATGGTTTATGACCATGGTTGATTTTCATATCAACACAATCTTTGTGACAATGTGACGTTCGACCATGGTTGACAATGATTGACCATGGGTGACCATGTTTAATTTATAAAACATGGTTGACTAAGGTTGAGCATGATTAACCATGATTTACCATGGTTGACCACGATTGATTTTATAAAACACGGTTGAATAATATTAAACACAAGGGACCAATATTGTAAACCCAAACCCTAAGATAAATATTATAAACACTAAAATAAAAATGGTTGAGCATGGTTGATTTCCGTATTAAGACAACCCTTGTCACAATGTGACATTGGACCATGGTTGAGCATGCTTTACCACGATTGATTTTCAAATCGAGAGAATATTTTCCACAATTCGACATTGGACCATGGTTGACCATAGTTGATTCTCATATTGAGACAATATTCACTACAAGATAATGTTGGACCATGGTTGACCATGATTGAATTTATAAACCCTAGGGATTAATACTAAAAGCCCAAGGGATTATAAACCTAAAGGAATAATATCAAACCCTAGGAATATGAACCCTTAGATTAATAAACACAAGAGATTGATATTATAAATGATATCTTATTGAATGTTAGTTTTGTTGTGCTAATTTCAACTTCAAATTTATAAACAAATGCTTGTTAATTTCTTCATGTGCATAGGTTTCCTTATGGTGTTTGTGAATATAAACAGGTAAATTTTATCAAGTTTTATGTGAAATTCATGAGCAAAATAGCATGAAAAACAAGTGTCGATCAACAACAAGTCAATGTACAACAAACAATCAAATTGAACACTTAACACAGTGTTTTGATGAAGGAGTTCACCCTCTTGGGCTACATCTCCTTGGTCCAACTTCCATGGCTTGGGCCTCTGTATTAGCTCAATAATGGTAAAAGTACTATTTGCAATGCTCTACTACTCCTAAAAACTGCTTCAATATGTTTAGAATGCTCAAATCAGCTAAGAACACCATTTCATGATCTCAATTTGGTCGAATTTTGCTCTAGTTACGGTCAAAATTGTTTTCCCTAGTAAACCTCCTCTAAGGCTAGAGGAACTCCAATTAGTCCCGCTAATTTTGGAGGAATATCTGAATTTGGTCACTCCGCCGAATATGCTGCCATTCTAACTGATTTTTAATTAATTATTAAGCGCAATTAATTAACGGCTAAACGCGAATTAGCACGCAAATACCACGCAATTAGCTAACCATCTGCTTGTATATTCTACGAATGGACACATGTGACATTGAATGTCAGAAAGTTTGTGGTAATGGTTTTTTAGTGCGGGTTTACTGTCTGTTGGCTTGGCGGTTATCAAGACTGGTAGTTAAGATTAGCGGCTATCAAGACTGTTGGCTTGGCAGTTAAGATGGCAGTTATGTAACGCTGGCCTTTGGATTAATCGTAACCGTCAAATGTTTGTGTGGTGTTCACATGGGAGGGTTGACCACCTTAACCCCCAACTTGCAAACAGTAACAATTCAAATATGTGTGGAGACCGTTGAATGTTAAGAAACATTGCGATGGTATAATGGTAAACTTTGGAGTTAGTTTGGTGCAGGTCTCAAGTTCAACCCCCTGGCCTACTATAAAATTTTATCACTACTCACCATAACTCAACCTTTGGGGAGGGACATGTAGCAGCCTATGGGCTTGCCACTTGTCCCCTCCTCATTGGTCCTCCATTAACCAATCAAATCTCTCCAAAACACCAACCTGCATCCCAACCATTGTATTCCACTTGACGAGTCCTGATAGGCCGTTGATCAACCTTTGACCCTGCCCAATCACCTACCACGTCAGCACTACGGACTGCTGACTGTGGAGTGATTGTACATTTTTTTGTAAAATTCCACTATTTGGCAAAGCAGACAAAATGCAATATCTTCCTCATACAAACTCGGTTTTTAGTGAATTGAGTTGCATTAGGATAATGTTTCTGAGACGAACACGGTCATTCAGGTTTCAAGCGATTCTGAGAAAGTTGATTTTTGAGCTAAATACTGAGCGCCTGATCATTCCTCCCCACTGGAAAGCTTTTGGACCCCAAAATATACTATCAATTGTTCAGCAGGTGAGGGTACAACTCCCTCACCTTCTTGATCTGCAACCATTTGGCTTTAGAAGGCTTTTGTCCCTTGAGTCTCACTCTAAGGTATTCGACATTCCCTCTCTTTAAAGTTTTGGTTCTTTTGTCAAGTATGAGATCTTGCTGTAGCTCATCAAGATATTATGGCAAGAAATTATTTATTTATGGAAACTGAACATGCTCTCCTTGATGATCAATCAAAGGAGGCTCAAAAAGTCTCAAATTCTCAACTTTAACAACATAGTATATTTGCATATAAGGAGGCAAATCTAGCTTAAATGCGTTGTTACCAATCTTTTCCAGAATTTTAAAAGGACCATAATGGATTGGCTTAAGATTTTTACCTTCCCCTTGAAGTCTCTCTTTGCTAATATATAACCAAAATTCATCTCCAACTTGAAATTTATGATCGACACGGTGTTTTTCATGCCTTGCCTTGTAGTTGCTCTGACTTCTTTCAAGCTATTCCTGCACTATGTGATGTATCAACTGAATTCGCTCTATGAACTTCCTTACCTTATCGATTTCGCTATGACCATCGATGGTGACATCTTTCACAAAGATGAAGTCTAATGGTGATCTTGGAAAGTACCCAAAACATGCCTAAAATGGCGACGTATTTGTTGAAGAATGCTTTGCCCTATTGTATGCATTTTGTATGTAATGCAAATGTTCATCCCACAATTTGGGATGTTTGCTGCAATATCCTCTAAGAAGATGAATGATTATCCTATTGACCACCTTGGTTTTTCCATTTGTTTGTAGATGAAAGGTTGTACTCTTCTTCAACTTAGTGTTCATAAAGTCCCACAAATTTTACCAAAAAATCCTAACAAATCGAGAATCTCGATCACTTACAATGGAAGTAGGAAGACCAAAATGAACCCAAATATTTCGGAAGAAAAGATGAGCTATTTCTTCAGCTGTAATTTTCTTTTTACATAGTGTTAGTATACACATTTTGTTGAACCTATCTACAACTACACACAAGTAATCATGACCTTTCCTTCACAATGAAAGGCCTCCTACAAAATCCATTGAGATACTCTCCCATGGACGTGAAGGTATCGGAAGTGGAGTGTACAATCCTAGTTTCCTATTGCTAGGCTTACTTGTTGCACACAAAGAACATCCTCTAATGAAACGAGATACATTATAAAACATGCGTGGCTAATAAAAATACCTTTGGAGATTCGCTATTGTCTTGCCTACACCAAAGTGTCTAGCAATCAATGAAGTGTGCGCCTCCCTTATGATATTGTTTCTTTCTCCCTGTGGAATACATAACTTTCCCAAGTGATACAAAAAATTGTTATGTACATGGTAATCTAACTCTTCAATTTGGTTTCCTTGACTCAAGCTTGCATACACATCTCGAAAGTCATTATCATATGCATATTGCTCAATGTAACTTTCATGCAAAACGGAATTGTGCTTGAGTAAAATAGATGAATTTATAATAGGCCTAGAAAGCATATGAGATACCTTATTGTAGATTCCTTTTTTGTAATTAATAATCACATGAAACTGTTGTAGAAAACCCATCCATCTGAAGTGTCGTGAGTGCTACAAATTTGACTGTGACTGTAAGTACTACAATGGTTGATGGTTGGTATGGATAATGGTCTCCTTCCCCATCAAGTAGTGTTTCCATTTTTTGACACTTTGTACCAATGCATAAATTTCTTTGTCATAAGTGGGATAGTTAGTAACATCTCCATTAAAAAATTCAGAATGAAATGAAATGGGCTTACCATGCTGCATAAGAACTGCTCCCATGGTGTAATCACTAGCATCCGTTTGAATCTCAAATGGTTGTCTAAAATTCGGAAGAGCCAATAGCGGTGTTGAACTGATCTTTTGATTTAAAGCAACAAATTCTTTCTACTTTACATCTCCCCAATGGAAGACTTTCTTGACACTAGTCAATGCATGTAATGGAGCTGCAATGGAAGAAAAAATAGCAATAAATTTCCTCCAATATTGTGCTGCCCCTAGAAAGCTTCTTAGCTCTGTAATTGTATTGGGCTTGGGCCAATTTAGAATGACCTCAACCTTAGAGGGTTCTATCTTCAGCTCGCCTCCTCCAACAATGTGCCCCAAATACACTAAATAAGTCTTGCTAAATTCACACTTTGACATATTTAAAACAATTGTTCTTTTCGTAAGACATCAAATACTTTGTTCACATGCAAGACATGTTCATCTCTAGAATTGTTGAATATGAGAATATCATCTAAGTAAACAATGACAAAGTCATCTAGAAATGGTCTCAATACATCATTCATAATTCTCATGAAAGTAGTTTGAGCATTTGTAAGACCGAAAGGCATAACAAGCCACTCAAACAATCCTTGTTTAGGTTTAAATGTGGTTTTCCAAATGTCCTGTTCAACTATTCTAACTTGATGATAACCACTTCATAAATCTAAATTAGTGAAATACTTTGCATACCTCAACTGGTCAAGCAAATCATCAATTCGTGGAGGTGGATAACGATTCTTTATCGTGATTTTGTTCAGTGTAAGAAAATCCACACACATGCACCAAGTCTCGTCCTTCTTTGGCACCAAGACAATGGGTGAACAACATGGTTAAGTAGATGGGTGTATGATACCTTTGTTCAACAATTCTTTAATTTTCATCTTGATTTCCATGCTCTCCATAATCGACATGCGATACATTCCACTGTTTGGAAGTGGAACATCCTGTTGCAGCTGTATCTCATGTTGAATTCCCCTCTTGGGAGGTAACCCCTTCAGTTCCTGAAACATCTCGCCATGCTTGCTTACCACATCAAACAAATCAGATTTTAATTTGTCATCACAACCTTCAAAAGATTCATAATCAATATCATTCTTTTTCTTGATCATGAGAAGCACAAAAGTTTTGCTTGCATTTACTAGTCTCTTCATCTACCCTACATTAACCAAAGAAATGTTCAGCTTTTTGCGATGGGCTCTCACAATATACTCCACCCCATCCTTGAGCAACATATATTTGTTCTCATGGTGATTAAATACTGCTTTCCTATCATACAAATAAGGACTACCCAAAATGATTCCTGAGATGTCAAGTGGAACTACATCTAACTCAACTTCATCAATGAACTTTTTAGTAATGGAAAGCTTGAATAAACACTTCCTTTTAACCTATAAATTTGCATTATTGACTATCCAACCCAAGGGATATGGCTTATGATGAGGTACGGTTTCAAGGTTAAGCTTTTTGTCCAAGTCTTCTGAAATTAAGTTTGATTGCGAGCCACTATCAAATAATGCATCAATTTTTGTATGATTTGAAATTACCCTTACATGGAACAATTCTATTCTTGATTCTTCATTTGGAGTGTTGTTGTGACTATGTGAGGAACTAGTGCTTGCAACAACTTCTTTTCCTTTTGTGACCATGGCTGAAATCTTGGCCTCATCACCAGAATCTGATCCAAGATCATGTTGTGTGGTAGCGCTCATATTTTGTTTTCCCTTATTGTTTGGTTTCTTAGGCCTTAGTTCGGGATGTAATTTCAACAATGGGTTTCATCATGCCCAGATTTGGAACAATGTTGGCATATATTTTTCTCCCCTTATTTCTTCACACTTGCATTCTTCTTTCCCTTCCATTTTCCTCCCTTCTCTTTCTTCTTACCCTTGAATGGCTTCTTCTTACTACCCTCTTCATGAATGTTCTTTCCTCTTGCTTCAAGGTGTGTAGCTTGAACACATACCTCATCCAAATTGCTTGGACTAAACATAAGGAAAGTATGTTTTAAGTAAGAATGTCAACTCCCAATATATCTCAACAGTGTATCTTGGGAATTCAAGTTTACTCCTAACAGCAAAGCCCTCTTCCTAAACTCCTAGGTATAGTCTTTGACTGTTTGGCCTTTAGGTTAACTAAAATTATGCCAACTCATAATGGATTTTTTCATATAGGCTAAAGGATAAAACTGTCTTTTAATTGAAGAAACAAATTCAACCCAAGAAATGGATATCTTACGATGAATTCACATTTCCCTCTTGAGTATTTTCTTCCCACCAGACTAATGCTGCTCCTTGTAGCCTCAATGAAGCCAACTTGATCTTTATGTCATCTTCTTGAAGGTTTTAAATTCTGCAATAAACCTCCAATTGTCTAACTCTTTTGCATTCACCTCACCATTGTACATGGGAATTTCAAACTTAATGTCCAATTTGAGTAAGGGAATGTTTTTCTTTGGGGTTTTTGGATGAGTGTGAACATTTTTTGTGGTGGAAGTGGAAGATGGTGTTTTTTGAGATGTTGAGGATGATGAAGATGGTGAGGAAGATGAAGATGGTGGGGATGGAGGAGGATTTCCTCCATTACCGTTTGAATCCTTCTTTTCATCTTTCTTATCTCCTGAGATTCTGTCTCCATGTGGAGGCTTAGAACTCTCTCCAGCCATTCTAATATTCCTCTCTTCATAGAGGACTCTAACCATGTCAGTCAAGTCATAGAAAGCTTTCTTGAATGATTCCTCTTCTAAAAGATCTTCAATCTCTCTTGCTCCATACATGATGGATTTGGATTCAAGCTCAGGTTCTGGTACTGCTTATACCTTCTCAATCTCAATTGATGGTAAAACTTGAGGTGCTTCAAGTGCAACTAGGATTGGAACTTTGGGTGGAGATTGTGGCCTTGTGGCTCTTCTTCTTCTGGGCATTACCTCAGGAGTTGCAACCAATAGTTTCCCTTCTCCTCTCTGCAACTTTAAAATTGTAAGCATCACAAATTTGCAACCATTAAAACCCTACTTGCACAAAACTCAAGCAATCAAGCAAATAAGCTTTGCTTTGATACTAACTTGATCTATTATTGAATGTTAGTTTTGTTGTGCTAATTTCAACTTCAGATTTATAAACAAATGCTTGTCAATTGCTTCATGTGGATAGGTTTCCTTATGGTGTTTGTGAATTTAAACAGGTAAATTTTATCAAGTTTTATGTGAAATTCATGAGCCAAATAGCATGAAAAACAATTGTTGAACAACAACAAGTAAATGTATAATAAACCATCAAATTGAACTCTTAACAGAATATTTTGATGAAGGAGTTCACCCCTCCTGCTACATCTCCTTGGTCTAGCTTCCATGGCTTGGGCCTCTGTATTAGCTCAATAATGGAAAAGGTGTTGTTTACAATGTTGTACTACTCCTGAAACCTACTTCAATGTGTTCAGAACGCTCAAATCATCTAGGAACACCTTTTCCTAACCTCGATTTGGTTGGATTTTTTATGGTCAAAATTCTTTTCCCTAGTAAACCTCCTCTAAAACTGGAGGAACTCCAATTAGTCCCACTAATTTTGGAGGAATCTACGAATTTGGTCCCTCCTTCAAATACACCGCCATTCTAACTGCAGTTTAGTTAATTATTAAGCACGATTAATTAGTAGTTAAACATGGATTAGCACGCAAATACCACGCAATTAGCTAACCGCCAGCTTGCAATTTCCGTGAGTGGACACATGTAGCATTGAATGTCGGAAATTTTGTGGTTATGATTTGTTGGCACAGGTTTTCTAACCGTTGGCTTGGCGGTTATCAAGACTAGTCACATGGCATTGAATGTCGGGTTAAGCTGGCAGTTATGTAACATTGGCCGTTGGATTAATCGTAACCACCGGATGTTTGGGTCGTGTTCACATGGGAGGGTTGGCCCTCCTAACCCCCAAGATGCAAACTGTAACAATTCAAATATGTACGGAGACGTTTGAATGTTAAGAAACATTGCGATGGTATAACGGTAAACTTTGGAGTTAGTTTGGTACAAGTCTCGGGTTCGACCCCTTGGCCTACCATAAAATTTTATCACTACATGCCATAACCAGACCTTTGAGGAAGGAAACATGGGAACCTCCAGGCTTGCCACTTGTACCCTCCTCATTAGTCCTCCATTGACCAATAAAATTGCTCCAAAACACCAACCTGCAGATCAACCGTTGTATGTCACTTGGTGAGTCCTAATAGGTTGTTGACCAACCTTTGACCCTGCCTAGTCACCTACCAAATCAACAGTATGGACTGTTGATTGTGCAGTGACTATACATTTTTTTTTAAATTCCATTGTTTGGCAAAGCGGAAAAAACATGATATCTTCCTCATAAGAACTCAATTTTTAGTGAAATGAGTTGCTTTGGGATCGTTTCGCTGAGACAGATGCGGTTGTTTAGTTTTCGAGCAATTCTGAGAACTTTGATTTTTGAGCTAAATACTGAGCACCTGATTAATAAACCCAAGAGATAAAAATTACAAACCCAAGGTATATAAAACCTAAGATAAATATTATAAACCATAAAATGAACATGGCTGACCATGATTGATTTCCATATTGACACAATCCTTGTCACAATGCGGTGTTGGATCATGGTTAACCATGATTGATTTTCATATCGAGACAATTTTTGTCACAATGCGACTTGGACCATGGTTGACCATGTTTGATTTTCATATTGAGACAATCATTGTCATTGTTGTCGCTTTTAACGACACCTGCAACACGAGTGCTACAGGAGACATAGAAAGCTTCCCAGTGATAGCCTCTGGGTTGATTGTAGACTAGTGCCTAGGACATCTTAAAGAGAGGAGCGCATGGAAGCTTATCTATGAGGGGGTTTCACAACACTCCAATTGCCACGTAATTAAAAGAGAATAAAGGGGGCTTGGTTCAATAGTCTCTCATCCAGGTAAACTAAAATCGATACATAGCTCCAAATGATCAGGGGGTAAATCAAGCCAACCTCAAAGAGAAATGTCTGGTTCTAATGGTTGACACACAACAACATGCAACTTTATATTGAAGTTGTAGTAAAGTGAAGAGGGGGAAAGGAAGGAGGGAATTCGATGCATAGGGTTGTAAACATGACAAAATCCTAAGTAGCAATGTTCCGGTAGAAGTATGGAATTCAATGCATAGGGTTGTAAAGAACATAGAATCCTAAGCAATGATTTTCGGTAGAAATATGGAAGAGGGAGGAATTGAAAGAGTGGAAATAGTGGAGCGCAAATTAAGGTTTTAGGCCATATTACTCATGGGCACATTTATATCCAAAACCTCAAGAAAATATGTGCACATTACAGGTACTTAAGTAAATCTGTAGCTAACACAGGTATTCTTGCTACTTGGTAACAAATATACAATCACAAATAAGGGAGAAACTGATAGCTTCATCGCACTATTTTAGAGGAAGAAGAACATATATGGAATGAGATTACAGAGGAGAAAACATACTGCGGATTGATCTGCTTGGAATCACCAGGGAGTTTCATTAATACTTGAAGGGTCCAAATACTAGTCCATTACATTTAGCATGCGTCGCTTTGATCCCTCATGAACAGGACATTTAGAAATAAGAATGGCATCTTAGAATTCAGACCCCCACGGGTGCAAAATTTCGGAACCTTTTCTAAGTGTTTCTTCCCCTTATTTATCAGAAGAGGGGGAGCTTGGGTTATAGTTACAAAATATCTTCACCAGAGTATCCAGTTGTTTGCTAAACTAGTTGTCTCAGCATGCAAGGCTCTTCTACCCAAAATGATTACAATCGAGATTTGATCCCTTCTTGGAAATAAGCAGAAATTACAGAATAATCAAAAATAAATAGAACTAAAAGATGATGGAGGAAGTGTCCCTTTGTTGTTCTTGTGAAGGCCTCTGATCAAGCTATGTCTCTGCCATGATATGCCTTCCCTATTACTCGGTCGCTTCTTGTCACTTTCATCTTAATTGCTCGACTTCCCCACTCTCTATAGTTGATAGCGATCAACTATGTTTTTGTTTCATTGAGCATAAATGGAGTTAGCCCACGTAGTGCTTCGTTTTGTATCTGAGTGGAGCTCCAGGCCAAGCCATTAAATCTTCCTGAGCCCCTCATACTGATTTATCACTGCACCATACTTCATTCAATGCTTAAACTGCCAACCCATCCTCCTCAAAGCCCTGTACCATACTATCAGTGCTTTACAGCAATGAGACTTTGACTTTGAAAGGCGTTGCAAAATGGTGGGTTCTGATGCTCCTTGGCCCCCTGTGACTTAGCCCCCTAAGTGTTTTTGCATAATACAACCAAGGGTTCTAACCTGGGGCTCAACCCTTATATCGAATATCAACAATCACGACCTTTTCAAATCGTGCCTTTGGTCGCATCTTCCTGAAACTTGTGATCGCCAATCACCTTCACGTGCAGGCCTTAGTTCTTCGACACCTTTTGTGACCACGGTTAACCCCTTCATCAGAGCCCCGTTATCAGCAAATTCCTTATGATTCCCAATGTGATGATAACCCCAATTGACAATTTGCGGGATTGATGATGTCATTAGTGCCATGTGTCATTTTGTGAGTGGTGACATGTGTCACCTTGTTCCCCTTTCTACACCTTAAAACACTGAATCTAGATGCCACATGTCCTCCGTACTACCATGTAATCACATATTACCACGTCATGCTGACATCAAATTCCTTATGCCATTATCAATCTAATGGTGCTCTACCACGTGGCCCCCTGATGAGAGAGAAAAGGGTCTGCTTGCCCTTAGTTTTTCACTGATTTTCTTTGTTAATCATTTTTTGGCCCTCCCGACGCTTTACAGTATCATATCACAATGTTTTGGAGTTGTAACCTTGTCATCACGACAATTCACTGATGTGCGATGCCTTGGACCTGATGATCGCAGATAAGCCTGAACCTTGAAATCTTTGATCGTCGATATGACTGGACCTTGAAACCCCCGAGTGCCTATTGCAATTTTTTATGCGCTCCCAGAGTGCAATATCGGTGATTGTTGTTTTACCTCACCAATAGGTCTTGATAGTTGGGACCTCTGATCGCCGATTACAATTTGTGATGTGCTTCAGACCTCTGACGTTTGCGATCGTCAATATTAGTGATCGTTGATCACAAGTTTCTTTTTCCTTTCCGCCATCGCTACTCTTAGGAAATTGTGATTGTGATTAGCCTTGCCTTGTTCTTTTCCTCTTGGTTTTAAGGCTTTCAAAGGGTAGCTTCAATCTGCTCTAATTTCTGACCCAAAAGTCCATTTTTGGACTTCCATATACCGTCAGAAAGCTTATTCCAAACATTATCCGATGGAGAGGGTCTAGTTAAGATTTAAGAGCCTCTATGGCTTCGTAAATGGCTTCAAAATTCACTGCTCCTTCTCACCCTTTCCATAACTGAAAACACAGTGAGTGACCATAGTCACAATGTGACATTTGACCATGGTTGACCATGATTGATATTATAAACTCAAGGGAATATTAAACCCAAAGGATTGATATTATAAACCAAAGGGATTAATACTGAAACCCCAAGGGAATAATATTATAAACAAAAGGTATAGAAACCCTAAGCTAAATATTATAAACAGTAAAATAAACATGGTTGACCATGGTTTATTTTCATATTGAGACAATCATTGTCACAATGCAAATTTGGACCATGGTTTACCATGCTTAACCATGGTTTACCATGCTTAACCATGGTTTATTTTCATATCAAGACAATCTTTGTCACAATGTGACTTTCGACCATGGTTGACCATATTTGACCGTGAATGACCATGTATTATTTTATAAAGCATGGTTCAACATGGTTGAGCAAGATTGACCATGATTGGCTATGGTTGACCATGGTTGACCATGATTATCATATTGAGACAATGTTTTTCATAATGTGAAGTTGAACCATGGTTGAAACAATGAGTGATTTTCATATTGAGACAATCTTTGTCACAATGCAACATTGTACCATGGTTGACCACAATTAATTTTATAAAATATGGTTGACCATGATTAAATTTATAAAACATGATTGACCATGGTTAACCATGACTGATATTATAAACCCAACGGAATAATAAAACTTAAGTGATTAATACTAAAAACCCAAGGGACTATAAACTCAAGTGAATAATATTAAACCCTAGGATCCCTTAGATTAATAAACCTAATGGATTAATATTATAAACCCAAGGGATAAAAATTATAAACCCAAGGTATATAAACACTAAAATAAATATTATAAACCCTAAAATAAACATGGCTAACCCTGGTTGATTTCCATATTGAAACAATCTTTGTTATAATGCGACATTGGACCATGATTGACCATGATTAATTTTCATATCGAGACAATCTTTGTCACAATGCGACATTGGAACATGGTTGACCATGGTTGACCATGTTTGATTTTATAAAACATGGTTGACCATGATTGACCATGGTTGACCATGGTTGGCCATGATTGACCATGATTGTCCATGGTTGGCCATTATAACTGATCATTATGAAAGATATTTTAATCAAGGTTGATCATTGTTAATGAAATTGAACCATGGATAATCATGGTTGACCATCATTGACCATGGTTGATTTTCACATCAAGGCAATAGTTGTCAAAATGTGACGTTCGACCATGTTTGACCATGATTGACCATGGATGACCGTTGATGACCATGATTATCCATGGTTGACCTTCATAGTTGATCATGATGAAAGAGATTTTTAATCAAGGTTGATCATGGTTGATCATGGTTGATGAAATTCAACCATGGTAAATCATGGTTGGGCATCATTAACCATGGTTGATCATGATTGACTATGGTTAACCATAAAGACATTGACCATGGTTAACCATATTCAAGTATGATTAACCATCATTGATCATGGTTCACCATAGAGACTTTGATTAACCATTATGATCATGGTTGATGATAGTGGAGCATGCTTCACCATGGAAGATCATCATTGAACATGGTTGATCATGGTAGACAACAGTTGACATTGATTGACCATGGTTGAGCATTTGTAGAATTGAGGCTTCTGTGATCCATCATATGTATAAGAAGAGCTTCGGCGTAAATCACATGAAAAAGACCTTTGTCGACGCGTTTCGAACCAACTAGTGTGGTTCATCGTCAGGACAAGTTGAAGAATCATATCTGGCCTAGCATGTTAAATAGACTGTGCAGAGACTCCAACGGCTAACTACGGAGTCTCTGCATCTCTTCAAAAAAGCTAGATCTGTCTTCAACTTCGAGACCTGCAAGCGTGCCCGTTCAAAATGGTGAACTTTAGATGCAATGGCTGTACCGTGCAGGGAAACAATTGTAGAATTGAGGCTTCTGTGATCCATCATATTTATAAGAAGAGCTTCGACGTAAATCACATGAAAAAGACCTTTGTCGACGCGTTTCGAACCAACTAGTGTGGTTCATCGTCAGGACAAGTTGAAGAATCATATCTGTCCTAGCATGTTAAATAGACTGTGCAGAGACTCCAACGGCTACGGAGTCTCTGCATCTCTTCAAAAAGGCTAAATCTGTCTTCAACTTCGAGACCTGCAAGCGTGCCCGTTCAAAATGGTGAACTTTAGATGCAATGGTTGTACCGTGCAGGGAAACAATTGTAGAATTGAGGCTTCTGTGATCCATCATATTTATAAGAAGAGCTTCGGCGTAAATCACATGAAAAAAGACCTTTTGTCGACGCGTTTCGAACCAACTAGTGTGGTTCATCGTCAGGACAAGTTGAAGAATCATATCTGGCCTAGCATGTTAAATAGACTGTGCAGAGACTCCAACGGCTACGGAGTCTCTGCATCTCTTCAAAAAGGCTAGATCTGTCTTCAACTTCAAGACCTGCAAGCGTGCCCGTTCAAAATGGTGAACTTTAGATGCAATGGTTGTACCATGCAGGGAAACAATTGTAGAATTGAGGCTTCACCATTTTGAACGGGCACGCTTGCAGGTCTCGAAGTTGAAGACAGATCTAGCCTTTTTGAAGAGATGCAGAGACTCCGTAGTCGTTGGCGTCTCTGCACAGTCTATTTAACATGCTAGGCCAGATATGATTCTTCAACTTGTCCTGATGATGAACCACACTAGTTGGTTCGAAACGCGTCGACAAAGGTCTTTTTCATGTGATTTATGCCGAAGCTCTTCTTATAAAAATGGTTGAGCATGTTTGATCGGATTCAACCATGGTTGACCATATTTAATTTCATTAATTTATTAATAATATTTATTAGTATTAATTAATTAATGATATAAGGTCATTTATTTGTAATAATTAATATTAATGTAAATTTAATATATTAATTAATATTAACACAACAATCTAAAGATGGTTAAATTAATGTTCAATTATCCAATATTTTAAATTATAAATTATTTATAATTAAATTATAAAAATTTATTGTTAATTATTTTTAAAATTATTAATATGATAATTAATAAAATATTGTTATTTATTTATAAGTATTTTGTTTTCTATCATGAATTGGCATGTATTGATGTTTACAAACCATTTAAATTATATGGCTACATTAATTTATAATCTAAATGGAAACTCATACTTCAAATAAGGTCTTGATGGACCCTATCAAGTTCAAGTGTTCAAATGATAAATACCTATCAAGATCAAGTGGTCACAATGATAAATACAGATCTTACCTAAGTTGAAAAGGTTCCGAAAGATGAACACTACTACAACAAGCTCTCTCTAAAAGTAAGGTATCTCTCTTACTATCTCTTCGAAAATAAGGTGTGGGTAACTCATCCAATTTAGAAAGGGTCCCAATAATCTCTCATCACCTACTACTATACTATATCCATTCTCTCCCTACGCCATATCAAGACACCTCTTTATGCGTGGTTAAAAGATGATAACCCTCTAATGCCTACTAGAAAACACCTCTTTATGCGTGGTTACAAGATGATAACCCTCTGATGCCTACCGGAAAGCAGTCCTCAAAAGTTTAATTTTAATTTGATTCTAAGTTTTATTTGTATTAATGAAGAAATTTGACTTTGTGTGTGTATATATATAAATAATATTATTTTATTGAAAATTTATTTAGTTATTTAATTTTATAAAGCTTTAGGTTTGTTTTGTTTATGAAATAATAAAGATAATATAAGAAAGTAACATAGTCTAATAAAATTTAACTCGATAATCAGTTTCAATATTTAATATAAACTAATCAATAATAATAGAATTATCATTTTTTAATTTTTGTCTTTGTTAATATAGTAGATATAATAAATAACTTACTTATCAATCATGTTAAGGAAAAATTACAAATTCATGTAATTTTAAAAAATACTTTATATTAACATTAAACATTTTTTTTTTTTTAAATTATAAATTTTATATTAAAATATTTACTAAAAAAATTCTATACATTCATATCAAAATATAAATGATTTTTATTATTTTGATTTAAAAATAATAATAATAATAATTTTTAAACCAATCATGATAATATATATAAAAGATATTTAAGATATTTAATAAATGCACATAATCATGATAATATATATAAAAAATATTTAAGATATTTAATAAATGCACATAATTCAAACTAAAGAAAAACTAAAAATGAAAAGGATATACTAATAGTAACCATCCTAATAAACCTCCATTAACCTTGCTTCTTAATTCAAGACTATTATCATTAAATATAATCAAGAAAATAACCAAGTTAATTTATTTACCGCACATGTAACGAATATATTCACCAAAGAACTTCCAACTTTGTCATTGGTTAGATATATATCAGAACTCAAACCTCGATGCCAAGATTTGTAGGTACATATTTGGAGGAGCCCCTTATTGTACATAATTGGTTTCCAGTGGCCAATGATCACATTGAATGTTTACTTTTTGAATTTTTATGCGGATAGGCATTTTTTTAATCCATAAGTTGTTTTTGGATAATAGATGTTTTACTCTTAAATAATTTTGTTTAGTTTATTTTTATGAAAGTTAACTCATTCAAACTTATAAACAACAAGTCAAGACATAATTTACTATGTAATGGATTTTACAACATCACTATCCTCATCATAACGCAAGAATGAAATAACACACTTACCATATTTAATCTATGAATACATGAATCACATTTATAGATATTTATGAGAAATTTTGTATTATTCAATAATATTTTGCATACAAAATTTTATAGAGGTTTTGTTTAAAAAGTATATAATCATTCAAAATTTTCTAATTATTTTGTAAGAATGTAAAAATAATTTCACTTTAATTAAATTTTTCATTTAAAACATGTAAAAATAAAATATTCAATAGTCATTTATTAAATATTTCATAGGATATTTTACTTCACTCAATAATAAGTGGTTTATAAAGTCTCTATTTAAAGGGTATAGTTTGAATTAATTATTGCATCATGAGGTGCTATAGCCCAATATGGAAGAGGTGTTGCCTTGTCATGTTATGTTATGTAAATATTTTACTCTGTCAAATAAAATACAAATAAAAATAAAATAAAATAAAAGAATACAATTAATAATTATATTTATTAATAAAGATAAAAATAACTCTACCTTAAACATTTTTAATTGGTCAAAAATAAAATAAAGAAAATACAAAATAACTTTACCTTAAAACAAAAATAACTTTAAACTAAAATAATAAGGTAAACTTATCAAGGCTCCACTTTGATGAAACCTATGGTATTCATGTGGAATATAACCTATTTAAAGGAGGAAAATAAACTAGCATTGATCCATCTTAACTCTGAATCTACCAAGCATTGTCGGAGAATCTCATTCATTATCTTTCCTTGTATTTGAAACTTCCTTCATTTCTGAAGTAATCTTTAGTAGATCATAGCATACATTGAGGAAATCTGACTTTGACAATAATCATTAATTCTTCCTTAATAGGTAATCTTGATCTAGATTTCTACTCCATTGTTCTAATTCTTGATTCTTAAGTGCCCTACACTTTGAGAGGAATAACATTAACATTGGTCCATATATAATTGTTAGATATTAGATGTTCTACTCTTCAATAAATTTATTTAATCTATTTTTAAAAAGTTAACACATTCAAACTCATAAACAACAAGTGAAAACATAAATTATTATATAATGAATTTAACTTTAAACATCTTGAATATAAATAACAAAACAAAAATTCTCAAATATAAAATTTTAAAAATATTATAATTTACGTTATAAAAAATTTAAATTAATTATGAAATACAAAGTACAATTTCTTCAATTTAAAAATCTTATCACCATCTTTTTATACTTGTGAGACCATTACTAATAAATATAATCATGTTTTGAAATATTAAAATCAAATCAAATAACAGACCACCAAAATCGTAACCGTGACCAAGTCATAAAGTAACTAATCTGTAATAAAATCCTCAAATATTTGAGGAATCAGCCATAGAAATAAAAATGCCAGAGGCAAAATAAAAACGCTTTAGATGAAATATATAAAAATATCATTGAGCCCAATTACAATGAGTCATTTTAGGAGTTTTGCACAAATTCTTTTTGTTGGTTGAAAGCGAAACCTAAAAAATACCTTATTTATTTTAAAAATAATTTTAATAATGGCAATTAAATAAATAGTTATTGAACAATTATTATTTAATTTTTTATAATATTTATTAAAAAGCTAAGTTTGTGAGCCTTGATTGGATGGTGATGGGTATTCTTTTAAGGTACTTTTCAGTATAAAGTTATCAATTCAATTTCCTGGTTGATCAAAATGGTATATATTTTTTTAACACATGGTAAATCGGTAACTATCAGGCCTAATCCAGGGGAGACCCAGATCAAATCTCATAGCTGCCACTATAACACCAAGAGTATAACCAACCACCTGTAAGTCGGGTATACTAAGATCCTATGATTTTAGCAAGAGCAGACTCATCGGGAGGGGAGTCCGCCCCTCTAGCCGCCACCATAACAAGTCACTGTACTCAATGAGATTTGAACTTCGGTCTGTCGGGCTTCGCCCGAATGACTTACTGTCAAACCACACATCACTGTACTCGATCAAAATGATATATTAGTCATAATTAAAATATAATCCCGCGGACATTAAAAAAAATAATAATTCAAACATTTTTTTCATATATATCAGTCGAATTTAACGTGAACATGGATGGCCCAGTCTGATTGGTATGCGACACCGATCAGAACTTCGTTTTCCCCGATGCATTGTCCCATTCGGCCTTTCCTTCGATTCAATTCTCTCCAAAGGCATTTTATAACTGGCATTTATATATTCGCCGTCTTTTTTCAATTTTGATATTTTTTTTATATGATGGCGGTGGTGGTGGTGGTTAACATTTACTCAGATCAAACTTTGGTCTATCGGACCTAAAGAAATTAATTATTTAGTTTGATTTAAGATTTTATTCTTATGCTCAAAAAGTTTGGAGAGAAGCCTCCTGAGCTCACTGTAATTTTGAGAATGTAAAAGGCTAGGAAGATCAGTGTTGCAACAAAGATTTTGAAACTGAGATCTAATGTGGTTGTATGCGGGGCACTCTAAGAGGAAGTGATTTTCATCCTCGACATTCGTATTCTCACAGAGATGGTAGAACATTTCCATCCATGGTGTTTTAGGAACTGCCCAACGCCTTGTTTCACTATGGAGCTCATGAGAGTTCGTTCTAATCTTGGCTATATTAATTTTCTTCTTTGAGCTAGTTAAAACAGAGAGATACTTTTGATCTTCTAGGGTGGGGTTGATGACCTCCTTATAATATCTTAATTTTCTTTTAGTTGCTAAATCTTTCTCACACCACATTTTTTCTTTGAACTTAGAAGTAACAATATTTTTAATGTTATTAATGTTTTTCAATGCAACATCCTCATCGACCTCCCAATGGTTTAACCAGGTCCTGGTGTCTTTATACCAACCTCGTTTGAGCCTTAGATGGTTTAACCAGGCTGGTTTAACTAGGCTTTGGTGTCTTTATAGCAACCTCATTTGAGCCTTAGGTAGTTTTGGCTGGAATTTAAAGCTAGCTTAGGAAGTCTATGATCTCCTATGTTATTAAATTTGTGCTTGTACAACAGAAACCTAGTCATAGCTAAATTCTCGATGGGGAAAAGCCCTTTTAATATTAAAGACTCACTCAGCCTTATTCTAATTTTAATATTAAAATGAGCCCTAATAAATAGCCTTTTATTAATTAAATCCGAGAAACTTGAGTGAATAGAATACACAAATTTTTATATTAAAAGAAACAACAAAAACCAAAAGAGTCACTTGAAAAGGTTGCCGAGGTTGCCGAGAACGTTCTTATCCACTCAGTCGAGAAGTGGATCACTTTAAATTTTATCACTGAAAAGGATATTTTGTTATGGTATTTTGTTAATATATATATATAATTCAATTCACTTGAAAAGGTTTCCAAGACAGTTCTTATCTGGCCAGTGGATAAGTGGATCACTTTAAATTTTTCCATTGAAAAGGATATTTGTTATGGTATTTTGTTAATATATATAATTCAAGTTTATGGAGGAAATTTTTATTATCTTTTATTTTTAAAATAATATATCAATTTGAAAAAATAAAATAAAATAAATTTAATTTTTAATTTATTTTAAAATTAATTTAAAAAATAATTTAAAACAAATAAAATTTATATTTCAATAACATTATTAATATTCATTTGGATAATTAATGGACAATTATTATATAAAAATTATATTTCAATAACATTATTAATAATTTAATAGATATTTGCTTTTGAAAATTAATGGACAATTATTTATGTAGCTTTTCATTTATGTTTCAATTATTTAAAAAGCACAAAAAAAATATTAAAGATTTAATTTTTTTATATACTAATGTTAAATATTATTATGATTAGAAAGTCTTCGTGTATATAGTTTTGATTATTAGAATCAACATTATTTAACAAAGGAATTAATATAATTAAGGTGATTTAAGTAAATTTGATTTGGTAAAGTTTTTGGGTTTTAAGTTTATGAAAACCTAAAATCCTAAGACTATGATTATGAGGTCTTAGCTATCATATTTATTTTGAGATTATGTCTGTTAAATCTAAGATTTGGCGGCATGAGGCGTGAAGAAGGGATCTGCGTGGAAAGATTCCTGTGATTAAAAAAAAATCTAAAAGGAGGTCGTGGAGGCGCTATTGGGCTAGCCACCATGAGGGATTCACTGTCTATTGATCTAATTTGTCAAAGATCCTCAAGAGGAGAGTCATATCAATGTGAAGAACAGAAGCAACCTTGCAACCCGTGTTGAACAAGTGACAACAATGGACTGATATATAGGAGCCACTTGCTATCAAAAGAACCACACATTGATTAGGAAAAAGCCTCAATTACACAAAGGAAGGGTGTAGCCCTTGGGAATATAAAGGAGCTCCCAAAGAAGAGGAGTTACAATAATGAGATCTATTAAGAGAGGAATAGTGTGTTAAATGCACAAATTGAAAACCAAATCAACTATATATTAAGAATAGTATCAAAGAATGATGTACATAGTGTACATATAAATACAAAAAGAAAATTGTTGATTCAATATTCAGGTTTTCTTGGACTCTAATAACTAATCACCATAACACAAACTAACCCAAATCTCAGTGACAAGGATTAGGTGTCTAACATTTCCCCCCTTAATCTGAAGGGATGTATCAAAGCCCAAGAAAGAGATAAAAATGAAAAAATGCATCACAACCAAAGGCTAAATAAGCTCTCTAGTGGTTTTTAAGAGAAAACCATAAATGATACAAAAATATGGGAGAACTCAAGGTCTCAACTAGTGATGGTTTAAGGATGACCACCAACTTTGGAACTATAATAACAGTTTCTCAAACAAACCAACTTTGGAACTATCAAATCAATTCCTAGAACAATTCTTGTTTTAACATCTTCTACTAGTGGAAGTGCTCCTTCACAAAACAACTTTGTTTAGAACTTTGAATCTGATTTCTGAACTCAGAATTTAGGCCATAGTAGTACAACTCTAATTATCTTCGACTCAGGCTCACTTGAAGAATCTTCAAACATGTAGCAAACCATCAATTCCCTCAATTCCCCCCTTGTCAAATATAGGGTGAGAAGATGAAGTACACTTCACTGCAACACTGGTCAATACTCTCGAACATAACTTGTGGTATGACTTGCAAATATTCTTGGTAGTTTTAGACCAATCCCAAGAAGTAATCCATCCAAAATTAATTTTCTCTCTTGCAGTAGTCTTATGCTTGAAACATCTGTCTAAATGATGATTATTCTTTCTACAATGTTCACAAGGATGAAGATCATAACAATGATCTTTCTCATGTCCAACTATGTCACAATGTTGGCATCTAGCGATTTGTTGTGGGACAAAATCATCCAGAAATCTAGCACTACAAAACTATACAGGTTTTGAAAACTCACGAATAAGAAAAGAAAACCCCTTATTATATCCTACGCCAATTTTGTCTTTGTTGTGCACAATTTCTTCCCAAGGTCTAATGAAGGTTTGGGAATTGTATGTTTCACAATAGTACTTTCATTTGCATCCAAATTTGTTTGTGAAATGGTCTGACCCATATCTAACTAGTGATGGGAGTTAGACTCAAACAATGAGTTATTCTGAACGAAAACCAGTTCATAACCACATTTTTTCTTCTTAAGTTTATCTCGCTATAATTGCGATTGAAGTTCCAAAAACTCAACTTTACTTTGAGCATTTTGCAAACATGTTTGGATGTCAGAGAGTGTGTCCTTTCTGAATTGGACATTGTTATGAACATCAGATAACATTAGATAGCTTAATAATTGTAGCAAATCCTCAAGTTCGACCATTTTATTTGCAATCAACTTTCAAAAGAAAAAGTGTCGGCTACCACGGAAAATGCACCCAATACAAGCAAATTTACAATAATTTAACTAAGTATTGGGTTCAACCAATCATGCACCTGTCTACAATATTGATCATACACTTTTAATTAAATTTAATCTTCAATTCAGAATTTGACCTTTTGAATTCGACTTTATCAAACTCATATCATAGACTTTTACTTTAAAAAATATATACTCCTTTACCCACTATTTAATGTGACTAAACTTTTTATTATTCCACCCACTTCTAACAACTTTTATGACTTGGAAAAAATAAAAAGTCTATGTTTCAATGAAACCTTTGAAATAATTTCCATGCATGAAAAGTACAAAATGTATTGTTGCTTTTGTTTAAACGACCACAATCAACTCGTTCCAACAAAGCACTCCACGGGTACAAGTTTTCAATGTAGCACTCCACAACAAATCAGATCAACAATTGTGCAACTTTAATGGGATACATAAGAGACAAAAATGGACAACCTAAAAGTTTTATTAGCCAAATCAACTTACATTCATCATAATGTTGATATTGTGATTAAATACCCACATGATTTTACTTTATTGACCCATCTTATAAATTAACTATAACATGTCAACTATTCTTCGCAAAGCATCAACACATTTTTCCCAAAACACCTACCAAACTAGCTGCATGGTCCTTCTCTGGTTTCTATCCAATTGGCAATTCAGATTCTGTGCATCAACATCTTGTTGTTTCTTTCCAAAACAACAATCAACTAATCTTCCTCGACTCAACGCTTGAAGCTTAATACATAATTGATCATACAATATCAGAATTGTAGACAAAATCCCACTATCATTCTGTTATCTCAAGGATTTCAAAGTGACAGAGACTTTTATTGCTTGGAGGTGTGAAACCATGACTTATTTGAAGAAGGGAATGACTATAAAATCTCAGAGAATGCCCCATATCTTCGGTTACTTCAATGTTAGTCACACGTCCTCCTTCCTATGAGAGCCTCCCAGTGAGAGTTCCAGCAAGAAAGTTAATGTCACTCCCCTTAAACCATTGAACAAATCACGATACTGGAACAAGAGTCTTTGTAAATTATTGACTATCAACGTAGTGTTGGTCGCCTTTGACACAACTCAAATGACATTATTACTTTTACAAGAATATTACCTGCTTTGTTCAAGGTTGTGTCAACCAGAATATCTCGAAATTGTAAAACCAATACACCGATAAGTAAATCAGAGAGATTTGAAATCGTTTGACCCATAATATACTGAAGATGAATGAATTATATGAATAATAGAGAGAGACCACTAGAAAATCATGCGATAACAGGAGCTTTTGCATGGTGAATCACTAAAGGAACCTAAACAAATAACGCGCAAGAGGTCTGATTCAAGTGTTCTTCACCCATTCGTCAAGCATGAGAAAGAGATTCAACACACGATTTATTATATAGAATACAAAGATTACACCCAACCTCACCACTATGTGGATTTTGATTACAGTCGATAGAATATATAGATTCTTCAAAGGATAATTTACATAGCCCTAGATGTAAATTAATGCTATAAACTATTTTCTCCAAGTTGAGGGTTTTCCCGTAATATAAACAAAAGGAAGCAATCAAGATATCAAATGCACAATCTGCCCATACCGGTTAGAATCCATTGTCAAATTCACTCAGTCTTCAGAGTCATGCTAATTCTCCAATACACCTTGCCAATACTTCGATGTGTATGCTTTAACATGTGCTTCATGCCACCATCGATTTCACCTCTGCACGCTATTTCTCGATCTTTTCATAGACCAACTCCTGCATAGCTTCTGAATACATCGATGCTCTCACGTTACTATTGGAATATCTAATTCCTACTTGTCTCAGTTGTGATTCTTACTAAGTAAAGCAGTCTGCTCCTAGTAGTTATGATATATTTCCTACATTGGTGTGTGGTTGAGATATTCTCTCAACCAACAGATTGAGTGTGCATGTATATATGTAATTACATTTGATTAATGAAGATATAGACATTATCAAAGTTTATCATGGTAACAAAACACCTGAGGGCCCGACCCCTCGTGGGCTTGGCCCCTCTTGGGCGTAGGGAAATAAAATAGTATATTTTTTTTAGTTTCTTGTTTGTCCATCGATACACTTGATGGAAAAGGCCTGTGGGGGAAATCCAAGTATGGCTCTAATGTGGTGATCAGTGTCCTAGACTTCGGCATCTGGCCGGAACGGCGGAGCTTCAACATTCAGGGCATAGGCCCCGTTCCCAAGAACTGGAGAGGCGAATGTGACAGTGGGGAGAGGTTCCCCAGGACCCTCTGCAATCAGAAGCTGGTGGGAGCGTGTTTCTTCTACGAAGGATACAAAGTGGTGAACAATCCATTGAACGAGACCCTGGAGATCCATTTAGCGTAGGGTTTTACCATTGCCAAAGACAAATCCAAAATATTAAAATAGTATATTCGGCTGGACTGGCTCCAGCTCCTGGTTCACAAGGAGAGGCTTCTCTGCGGTCGCCCCAGCCATCGATCATCCAGACAGAGTGGTGGATCCTAGCAAAATTCGAAATGTTGCTATCATAGCTCATGTCAACCATGGAAAAACTACTCTCATGGACATATTATTGCGGCAATGCGGTGCAGAAGTCCCACATGAGCGTGCGCTTGACTCCATCAATTTGGAACACGATAGGGGTATAACCATTACCTCCAAGGTTACTTCAATTCCATGGAATGGAAATGAGATAAACATGGTTGATACGCCTGGTCATGCAGATTTTGGAGGCGAGGTAGAGAGGGTTGTTGGTATGGTGGAAGGAGCAGTTTTAGTGGTAGATGTTGATGAAGGCCCCCTTGCACAAACAAAATTTGTTGCCGCAAAAGCTCTAAAATATGGGATTCATCCAGTTCTCATGTTAAACAAAGTAGACCGACCTTCAGTCTCTGAAGATCGATGTGGAGAGGTGGAGAGTATGGTTTTTTATTTGTTCACAAATCTTGGTGCATCAGAGGAACAATTGGAATTTCCAATTTTGTATGCATCCGCTAAAGAAGGATGGGCATGAACGACTTTCACTAAGGATTCACCTACAGAGCACAGAAACATGTCTGCCTTGCTCGATGCAATTGTGAGTCACGTGCCTCCACCAAAAGCAAATCTAGAAGAACCATTTAAGATGATGGTATCAATGATGGAGCATGACTTTTACTTGGGTTGAATCTTAACTAGTCGTATCACTTCAGGTATTGTTCAAACGTATCCAAAACTTATTTGATCGATGCAGAGCCTGCTCAGGGGAAGGCGTATCAGGTGTTGTTGAAGGCCTAGGAAGTGGTGATTAATGCGCTCAAGCCAGGAAATCTTGTGAGTGTTGCTTATAAGGCCGCAGTCGAAGTTGTTTAGAGAGATGGACCATAGTTTCTTCCCCATTTGACAAAATTTGCAGGAACAGGGATTGAAATCGAGTTCCGAGAATCCGGATTGAGCTTGAATGCAAGGAATGACAAAGTCCTTAGAGCTGGAATGGTGTTCAATATTGCAGTTGGGCTTCAGAATTTATCAAACTGTAGAGATAGAGAAATTTGATGTTTGGTTAATATGAAAGTTATTTTTTATTTCTTGGAATTATTGATAAAATTATTGTGCCTTATTGAGCCTAGCTAACGCAATTTAGGTAAAGTTATTTGGTTAGAATTCACGACTCTAACAAATGACGATAGGTTAAGCATGGAGTTCCAAGATTTAATTGACAAAGAAAAAGATGCCCAAGATGTGAAACGTGCAACAACAACGATTAAACTATGATGGACAACAAGGTGAAAGTGTGAGCTTGTTTGTGTTTGTGGAATAGACTCTATTATGTTGTAATGTGAATCACAGTTGTAACGTAAGCAAGTCTAGGATGTTTTGTAGTGGTCTTTTGTAATGTATGTACCTGGTAACTCCAAAAGTTGGAGTGTGAAACGTAAGCCTTGTAAGGCATGTGTATCCCCATACAATTCGTGGTTATCTAAAAACCACTTTGTATTTGCAGTGTCGGTGTGTGGTAAGCCAGAAACCACATGTAAGAGTGAAGTGGTACAGAGATTCCTGTAGGCATGGTTTAGGGTTAGCTGAGAAAACCCTTGGCCTGGTTGAGTCGGGTCTTTGGTGAGCCTTAGTGGCTAGAGTTCCCTAGTGGCAAGTTTGTGGCCCATAGTGGCTGGAGTGCTTCGTGGCTAAGTTGAGCCTTGGTGGTTGAGAGCCCTTGGTGGCATGGTTGAGGGTGATCCGATAAAACCCAATGCATGGTTACAGGTGATCCAACAAAACCCAGGTTAACAATGATGGAGGGGGATTTACACTTACATGTACATGTATGCAGTTATAATGGTTGACAGAACCATGTATGCGAAGGACATCCTACAAGACTAGTAGTTGCAACGGTTGGCACCCATGCAATATGATAGATGGTTTTTCCTTTATATGGACGTTGACATATGCTTTTTTTGGTATATTTGACCACAACTAGATTTTATAGATTGATATGGAGACAAGTACTCATTAAGGGGGGGTGTTGGAATATCTAATTCCTACTTGTCTAAGTTGTGATTCTAAGTAAAGGAGTCTGTTCCTAGTAGTTAGGATATATTTCCTACGTTGGTGTATGGTTGAGATATTATCTCAACCAACAGATTGTGTGTGCATGTATATATGTAATTACTTTTGATTAATGAAGATATAGACATTATCAAAGTTTATCAGCTACGAATCTCATTATCATGTGCAGGATTTCTTCACGATGATTCTTGACTGAATAAACTCCTTGAAACAGATCTTCGTGTGTCGTTTGCAAGTCCAGGCATCGACCCTTGGCGAGATGGACGGACTACGCCCAAAATGGCCACAAAATTAATGGCTCATTCTATTTGATAGAACAAATTAACTACCACGGTTAAACACATAAACTTGAAACTAATTTAATTGTATATTAAGAATGATGTATATAGTGTACATCTAAATACAACAAGAAAACTATTGATTCATTTTCCAAGTTTTTTTGGACTCTAATAACTGATCACCATAACACACTAGCCCAAATCTCAATCACAAAGATTAGGTGTCTAACATAGTGCCACTGTGTGAAAAGTGGCAACATTGCAAATGAAGTTGTTTGTAAATCATAATGGAGAAATTTTAAATCTACAATGCTAAGAAATAGCTCAAACACTGCCATAAAAATCCAATGGCGCAAGTTGTTAATATTGTTGTAGTATGATGGTAATTCTTTTCTCAATATGCAAGCGAAAATATTTTTCAATCAAGGCCTATGCACATCACATGTTTGTTGAGAGAGGAGTGTTACATTTAAGAACATTGGGCGATGAGAAGCACATCGACAGTGGAAAATAATGGAACTATTGTTGCAGAGAGATGTCTTGTAATAGAACCACATTTGACTTCTTTTAATTAGGAAAGCAACTTCGTCTCTGATGTGAAGGAATTAGAGAGGAAAGCATTCCTAGAGTTGAAATGTTAAATTGAGGAAGAAATATTGAAATAAGAATTCAGTGAGAATGAAAACAAGAAATCTGAAGGTAAGGATGGTGAAGCCAAACAAATTAAAGCAAAGAACCTTGTGGATGAGAAGGAAGCAAATACAGAAGAATTGAAAGTTGTAGACACTGTAACAGAAATTGGTATTAAAGTGGAGCCATGGAGCCATAGTGGATTTGTAGTGAGCTATGGAGTTGTAAAGTGTGTAGTGTGTGACCCACGAAGCATTCCATGTAGCATAGAGTGGAGCAGCTAGAGTTGGTGTGAAAGAGTGCTAGAAGCCAATTTGGGTGGAAACAACATGTTGTGGTATGTTGCATGAATGTGTGTTATTGGGAGAATGTGTTGCTACTTGCAGAGGATGAATATATTTGTGTTATGAATTGCTTATTGGAGTGGGATCCTACGTGAAGGTTGAATAGAGCTTGAATGAAACACTCTAGTCAATGTTTTTTAGTGGAGTGATTTGATGCAACAAATAATAAAGAGAAATACTAGAAAGTAAAGCCACACACATTGATAATGAAACGCGCTAGTCAATGTTTTTGAGTAAGTGATTTGATGTTGCAAATAATAAATAGAAATAGTAGCAAGTAAAGTCAGGAAGAGGACACACAGTGATAACAAGGATGTCGATAAATAACATGGGTTGGAGCTGGCTATAGGCCTTTGCCGAGATGATGTCGAGATGAATATGTGCTATAATTAGTGCTACTACTTGTATGAAAATAACCCTAACACTAGTGCTTGAAAAGAAAGGGTCTCATTGGCTCTGTATGGAGGATCTAACCAGATCGCATGATTATAAAAGAGGAGGCCAAGGTTATGAAGTCCTTCACCTCTGTGTACAATAATGCAACAATGAGTCTGCTACAAAGCTTGATACAGGCCTCTGTTGAAATGATGTCGAGATGAGTAGTTAGTGCTACTACTTGTATGAAAATAACCCGAACACTGGTGCTTGAAAAGAAAGGGTTTCATTGGCTATGTATGGAGGATCGAACCAGATTGTCATGATTAGAAACAAGGAAAGCTAGGAATTAAACTTACACTGGATATGAAGCCAATGCACCTCGAACCAAAACATTTGCAATTGGTAAACTAAGTAGAATATCACTCACAATCTAAAAAGAAAGTGAGAATACAAGTAGGGTGAAACTGGTGCTACTGCTCTGCATTAACTTATTACTTACCTAAAGACGGTGCGTGCAGCCTGACAATAGACGTGGGCTGACTTTTGCCTTCTGTTTTCTTGTATTGTTGTTTCAAACTGGCCAGGTGGTTGGCTTGACTTATTGCTTAGATGGCTCCTGTGTTAGTGTTCGGAGTCAAGAAAGTAGCACCTTTAAGCACAAGAAGCAACATAGTCTCGACGCGAAGTGAGGGGATCATAGTATGCACGCACAACAAGGGGAGCATAGTAAGTACAATTTCCATTGTCCATATTTCAAGAGTATGAAATAACAAAATATTTTACAATAGTACCTGCATTCTCTATCATTTTTTCACAACAATTGAATGCTTCTACCAATCATATTGACTGCAGATGGATTGGTAAGTAGCGCTCCAATATGTAGCAACTTGGTCAACTAGAGCTTCCAGTGACAAATCATGAAAGGAATTAAGGCGATAGGAAGTTGTAAGTAGGTCGAGTGAGAAGTAAGGCGGCAAGGGAAGACCTTCTAGTTCAACTAGTTCAGAGAAAGCTCTATTACTTAAAGAGATACAGTTTGATGGTTCAGAAGACTATATAGTTAAACCTCTCGTTGGTAAGCTTGATGAAGGAGAGGACCTCATTAACCATATTTTTCGTTAGAAGGAGATAGATATGGGAGCCTCAACTTGCATTCAACCATGTTTGTTTCAAGTCTCAGCGAAAAAAATCCAAGAAATATAGCTCCACTTGGAGCACAAAGAGTACAATCTTGAGTTAGAGTTTTTCCACAAGCTAATTTGTTGGATTATGGGGATGGCAGGGAGCAACCTCCTCTAGACAATGCAACATTATTCGATATGGGAAACTAGGTCACCTCCCCGTTGAGATTGACATAGGGAATGCATAACATTTGATGTTATGAGCTAATGTTAGAAGTAATGTTAGCATTACTTCAGTTGGTTGAAATTATTGAAGAAATATATCTTTTAACTAAATTATGAGCAAACTAAGTCACATAATTCAAGTTAAAGTTTGGTCTGGGCAAAAATTATATTTAGTTCGTATTTGAATTTTTTGATGAGGTTCAAATAAGATTTGCCATTAAATTTGTCTATATACATTTTCTATATATAGAGAGATAGGATGATAGAATATGACAGATAGGATGATAGATAACATGTGCGTATTGAGACGTGAGCGAATTTAGCGTCAACATGGATGGCCCAGTCAGATTGGTATGCCACATTGATCACAACTTCGTTTTATCCGAAGCACCGTCCCATTCGGAGTCTCTTTCAATTCAATTCTCTCCGAAGGCATTTGAAAACTGGCATTCATATATTAGCCATCTTTTCCCAATCCCGATATTCTTAATATATATATATAACTTTCCCTTTTTAATATTAACCACTCGCTCAACTTTATTCTGATTTTACTTTAAATATATAAAGATATGATTGAACGCAATTACAATGAGTCATCGCAGGAGTTTTGGACGCATTCTTCTGGGTTGGCTGCAAAGCGGGACCTAACAAGTAGCCTTTTTATCCTTTAAATCTGGGAAACTTGAGTGAATGGAATACACAAATTTTTATATTAGATAAACAACAACAGCCAAAAGAGTCACTTGAAAAGGTTGCCAAGACAGGTCTAATTCCATAGGGAATTTTGATTATCTAATCTAATTTTATTTTAATAAATTTT
>APFE031205636.1:0-12477 GCA_000404065.3 Pinus taeda
TTATGGAGCCCTAGTTTAGGGTGGATCCAGAAGACCCTATGTGCAGACTTCTTAATGGAGGTAAAAGGTTTCTAATGGGAAGATTAGTAGGCCAATATTTAGTGACACAAAAAGGAGTTGTGATCATTGATATTGGTAGATTGAGGAGAAGAGAGATTTCCAACAGGGAGATGAGACTTAGAGGGAATCTAGTTTCAGAGGGAGCATCCCTATGGAAGCTAGTACATAAGGATTTGGGGAGATCAAACTCATTATTGTAATGGTTTCAGTAGGAATGTGGAAATAGGTGAAGCTTTGACTTAAGAGTTCAAGCTTGATTTTACTCTCATTGCATGCATGTCCAACATAGTGATGGGAAATGTGTGGTATCTTGACAGCGGTGCCTCATTCCATATGACAGGGAATAGATATTTTTTTAATGACTTGGAGGAGAAAGATCTCCAGATGAATATTGAGTTTGGAGACCACTGAAGGTACAATGCAACTGGGATTGGTACTATTCAAAGGAAGTTAGGATCCCCTCTCAGACTCAAGGATGTGATGTTCCTTTCAGGTCTAAAGAAGAATCTTGTCTTTGTTGCAATTTTGGAAGACCGTGGCTATGATGTGATATCAACAAGGAAAGGCATTCCTGAGAGACATAAGCATGGGGCAGGTGAAGTAGATTGGTGTTCGAGTCAAGAACCTATATGCACTTGAAGTAGAAGATGCATGCAAAGCCTTGAGGAGTAAGGCAAGGGTTAGAGACTTGGTGGTTGAGAGGGAGCATGATTTACCTCTCAAAATGGAGCCTCAAAAGCAACCTTAGGAAGTTGTGGAGCAACCACAAATGGAGAAGCTGACAGGAGGCAGAGTGGAGACATCCACTCAACCAGAGACCTCCAACAGGGGGAGAGTTTGAGCCAAGTGGGTAGAGAGAGCACATGCAGCCATACCTCTAGGAATGAGGTGGAGCGATGTAGATTCTTAGTCAAAGAGTTACAGAAATTTGGGTAGGGTCCATTAAGGTGTTCTCCTCATGGATTGTTACCTTGTTAGAGGGGCCAAGAGTATTTGATAGCAGGAGGATCAGTGTCAGTCAGATACCGAGGAGTGTAGAGGAGTGTTGATAGCAAAGAAAGAGGCTCAGTAAAAGAGTCAACAACAACACAGTTTTCTTAGTAAACAGTTGCAGAAAGAGTTGATTCAACTTGCTTTTTTTTATACTTCTTAGTTGCAAATGTTGCAGTAGCAGCAACACCAACGAGAGGTGTTGCATGCAGTACATTCCAAAGATTTTGGATTGGGGTAGTTGTGAATCCCTTTCTTACTAAGAGGGAATGTTGAAAATGCAATGAGAAATTACTAATTTAATTTTTCCTTGATTAAATTAGGAGAAATTCGAAATTCCACAACAACAGGCGACTTGAAGGAGTTAATTGAGGTGATATAGTTGTTATCACTAAGTTAGCTTAGTTAATTAAAATTGGGGGCATGAACTTGAGTTGTTTACAGTGATTCATAAATTTTAGGAGCCTAGTTTGAGTTAATTTCAATCGTAGCAATTTAATTCAGTTAAATTGAGTTAAGGTCAGTTAAACTAGTTCCAATTGTTGGAGGAAGTAGCGCAAGGTCTACCAGTGTGGTGTAACTTCAGTGTTTAACCAATTAACTAATCAATCAACCTAAATTAACTCATGCATGCATGGAATTCGAGTTTCCCAATTGACATTGGAGTTGAAGGGCAGTGTACTATTAGTTGTAGAATTTTCCAAGTTATACACATGATGCATGTAGTCAAAGAAGGGCCTAAAGGAATTGTGCAATTCTCAATGAGTAATTTCCTTAATTAATAGGGGCTAATTCCTCATCAAACAGTGCAAGGAATTAGGAGCTTTGAGGCTTGAAAAATTGGCTAAGTGTTGCCTAGGTTTAGTTAGTCAGGCAGACGATAGAAGATACAGGTGCAGGTTGTGCTCAAGCTTGAGCAAGAATATTGTATTCATCCATATTATTTGATTAATGCAATACATATAGGAAGGGGTTTTGAGCAATTTATTTCCCTTAGATAAATCTTTGTGTATGAGTGTTGAATCATGATGCATGTTTTTTATATGTGTTCTTGATCGTGAATTTGCTTCCACATATTAGTAGAGTATATTTGAGTCTTATGTTTTAGTAAATTACATGAGCAATTTTGAATCTACTCATTAATTTCTACCCGTTGATCTCAAAGAATACATGAGGTTAGAGGGCTTTCCCATGTTCGGACGCCACGAAGAGACCAACATCATTACAACACGATTTGGCTTGAGCGTGCACTCAATCTCAAAGAGAGCAACATTGGAATTATGGCTCAATCAAACGGCCCTGAGAAAACGAAGTCGAACGAATGGATCAATCTTCCACCATTTGGCTTAAACATGTGCTTGATCTCAGAGGCAAACAATGTTGGTGCCGGTTTGTTACACAGAGTTGATAGCTAGCGAAGCAATCCCACTTAGAATCTCAAGGATTCATGACCTGCAAATAGACGGAAAGATACCTCGACGGATTGTGAGTATCACCACAACGATACACCAACAACCTATATCCATAGCCCCTGACCTCGAAATAACTGTGCCATATAGGCATGGCCTTAACCTTCCTAAACTAAACAATCTTCTACCTACACACTACCGCGCAGTCGCCCCCCGACTCCACCACCACCGATACTTGGCCCCTTTCTTCTACGGCTCCTCTGCTACCATTTTTTGGAGTTCCATGTGGTAAAAAAAGATTGGATAAAGGAGGACAAAAATCAAAAGATGTGATTAGCCGAATTTGCCCAATCCAACCCCATAAAGGAACACATTCAGTGTAATTAGCATAACTATAAAATGTGATGGTGGTTGATATATGTTACACGGGTTATTAGTTAATATTGTGGGATATTATTCAATAAGTGAAAAATATTAATAGGCATAGTATAACTTACAAAGGAAATAACCTCTTTCACCAGAACCTGGTGATACAATTTCAGACAAGATTGTGATTTTTTGTTGTTTAAAATAATTTTTGAATGCATAAATGGATTCAGTGCCTTGAAAAACCCTACGGCACTCAAATTCTACATATTAAGCAACTTAAAACCTTTAAACAGTTCGCTTCCGAAAATCTCCAACAATATGAATAACTGTGGAAGCCTCCAATCACTTATAATTTAAACTCAAGTTTTTAAAAATTTCTTGTAGAATTTGCTTAGAACTAACTAGAAAAATCCCCTGAAAAAATCTATTTCATATATAAGTTAGACTATGCCTTATTAATATGGTTGTATATATTTGTAATTTAATGATAAATTTGATGAGAGACTAATTTTTACATTAATTTTAAATAATAATTATTATGAATATAAAAATGTAATTATTATTATATATTAATTAATATAATATATAATAATAATAATAAAATTATCTCTAGTTTATGTGAGTTTTGAGATGATTTCATGACTAATCCATGGCTTGAGTACTCGTGACCCAAGGGTATCTAAGCCATTCAAAATCACTTGGGGATTGCACCCAGCTTGGGCCACACTAGCCCTTAGGATGTCTAGATTTTTACCCACAAAGTTTAGAATTAATGATGTATCCATGGCTTGAGTACTCGAGACCCAAAGATATCTAAGCCATTCAAAATCACTTGGGTATTGCACCCAGCTTGGGCCACACTAGCCCTTAGGATGTCTAGATTTTTACCCACAAAGTTTAGAATTAATGATGTATCCATGGCTTGAGTACTCGAGACCCAAAGATATCTAAGCCATTCAAAATCACTTGGGTATTGCACCCAGCTTAGGCCACACTAGTCTTTAAAATGTCTAGATTTTTACCCACAAAGTTTAGAATCATGACCTTCATAATATGTAATGCTTTAAGAAAGTACTCTATCCACTATTTTCTACCTTTAAATGTTAATATATTATTATATTATTATATATATATATATTATTTTATAAATAAAAATAAATAATAATAAAATTACTAATATTAATATATTTTGATTTTAAATAATAACTTTTAAATAAATATAATAAATTTATTTATTTATTTTTCATAAAAGAAGAGGGAAAGGTTAGTATTTAGGTTGCAATTAAACAATCATCCGCACGAGTCACCACTCTCATGAGTATCCTCCTGATGAGTATCGTCATTGGCATAAAGTTCATGATATGTTGGAACTTATACATTGTCATGGACCACTTATTCATAATTATATGCTGAGGAGATTTGTGGTATTTAGTATATTTTGCATTAGATAATTGTTCTTTAATGACTTTTGTGTTTACCTCGTATGTGATTTTATTTATTAATAATCATCCTAATATTACTTAACTTATTCATAATTATATGATGAGGAGATTTGTGGTATTTAGTATATTTTGCATTAGATAATTGTTCTTTAATTACTTTTGTGTTTACCTCGTATGTGATTTTATCTATTAATAATCATCATAATATTACTAAACTAATTTATTTTACAGCATATTTTTTTATATTTCTCGTTAGGGCCTTAGTTCATTATCACTTCATTGTTTATGTTTAATGAATTACGGAAACCATTGTTTATGTTTAATGAATTACGGAAACAAAGGAATGTCTCCAATGGGGTAGATAAATAGATAGTTATGAATATGAATGATTATTTCAATTTAGTTGTAGAATTCTTTTTCTAAATTTTAAAATTGTAATCTTGGTTGTATATTTATATCTTTTTTATTAGATTTATTATGATATATGATAATTTATTTTAAAATATTTAGATAATGTATAATTTGTTTTTAAATATATTAGAATAATTTATTTAAAATTTCGTAATAATTTAAAATAATAAATAAAATAAAAAATAAAAATAAAACAATGTATTAAATAATCAATTCATATTTTATTTTTAATTTGTAAAAAAAAAAAAAAAAAAACAAATCAAAAAACATATTTTCATCAATTTGAATTATATATAAATAATAATCAATATACTAAGTTATCAATAAGGAAAAAGCTTTTTAAAAAAACATATCAATGAATATAACTAATAAGTAAGTAATGAATATAACTAAGTACCAATTAAAAAAAGAGGCTTCCAACATAATATGGGCCCATATTGATCGAAGTTCCTTTACCTTTTTCTATGCACCAACCCCAAGTTTTAATATTAAAAACAAAATCCCAGAAACAATGTGGCAAAGGTGTGAACTCTTTCCAATGGAACTTTGGAAATATGGTCGTAGAATAAATGGTTGACCTTAATCCCTTTATTTCTATATGAAATGGTAGACCTCCTTTGAGAAGTTGTTTCAATGTGAGTCATCACAGAGTACTAACGAAATAGTGAGATAAAGATAATTGATGAAGAATAGATCAAACCTTATAATTAAAGATAATAATATACTAAGTTTTAACATTCTCATTAGTTTTGGGAGGTCCATTTTTATTTGGTTAAAAAATAAAATTTCAATCATACCATAAAAAAATATAAAATATATATTTTTTGATTAATTTACTTAAAATAATTAAAAAATATAGTTTCATTGTACTTGTTTTGATAATTACAACTTAATATAAGGAGATATGGTAAAAATATTTATTCTCACTTATAAATAAAATATTTCAATATCCTATGTAATAAGATATTTTTTTTTATTATTTTATTCTTTTAAAACTAATTTAGAACAAAACAAATAAATTTGATATTATTTATATTTTCATATTTTAGTTGGATACATAAATAAACCATTTTAATATACATGTCAACTAACTTATTTTAAACCATTTTAATATACATGTCAACTAACTTATTTTAAATTTTTTTACTTTTAATTACTTCTTCATCTTCTCAATTATATCACAATAAAATATTTCAATGGGAAAGTAGAAGAAGTAATTGAAATTAAAAATATTTAATTCCTTCCTTATGACAATAATAAGAGAGAAGAGTATAATTTGTTCAATTCTTAATATAAAATTAATATACATTTAAAAATATTAATAAAAATAAAAAATTCAATGTGCATATATGAGAAGAAGTAACTGGAAGTGAAATATTTAATTTCCTTTTTTATGAAAGTAATAAAGAATGAGATGTAATAATTTGCTCAATTTTTAATATAAAATTATGTATGTGATATTAAAAAATATTAAAATGTAATTAAAATTCAATGTGCATAATGAGAACCCTTTTTTTTTGTGGGAACAAAAGGGGACCAACCTTCCTTGTCTATCTATGAAGCATACATATTCTACCCCTTTCTGGTTTTGAAACTTGTTGATCTGGTACGGAGGAAAACATGCTCTTTAACCAATAGGCCCACTCAAGTTATGATAATTAAATTATAATACAAAATAAAAGTAAATTGAAACGTATTTAAAAATATATATTTTAGAAAAATAAGCTTTATGACAACATAATCTATAATGTAATTTTAAAAAATAAATTATTTATTGTACATTTATTATTCGTTTTTTTTGATGGAGTAAAATCTTTTTCGAATTTGCAATGTTTGCTTTTATCTAAATCTCCTGGTTAGTGGTCTATACTGTTCTCTCATCTTATAGCTTTGTTTTCGTAGGAACTAATAAATCAAGATATGAAGTTTGCATCATTTTGATGGGTAGTGACCACAAGTAAATCTACACATTTACAGTTTTACTTCTATATAAGTAAGGAAAATATAAATAATGGTGGGAAATAACTCCTAGTAAGTATATATATTTACATCTTACTATTATCCATTTTATATGCAAAAATTGCTTGAAATATGATGAGAAATAACTCATCTTATTTAATGAGTTATTTTTAAAGATTTTCTTTAGAATGAATTTTCTTAAAAAAAATATGAATACAAAAATTATTGTAAAAATATTTTAAAAATAACACAAAAATATTACAACCATATCTAAATTCTAAAAACTCTAAATTCTAAAGACAATTGTAAATTAATCAATATTAATTAATAATAATCCAGTGAACCTATTACTGAATTTCTCCTTGACCCGAACTAATAAATCAACCTAAAAAATCAAAATGTTTGAAACAAATTCTAAGATCTATTTGGTAAATGTATTCCCATAACAAGTTGCTTTTGTTAAGTCAAATGGAAGGAGGGCAAATTTTCCCATGGGGTCATATGTATTCCCGTAACAAGTTGCCTTAAGTCAAATGGAAGGAGTGTAATTTGCCCGTGGGGTCATATGTGGTTTCATAGTCCACATTTTAGTGATATTAATCATGAAGAACACCACCTTTTCTTAACGAAAGAAAAATGATACATCCCTTTACAATGGCGTGCCAAGAGAAAGGGGATAGGGTTGTCAATTATGTCTACATTTTTTATCTTTAATTTTCCACCCAAGAAGATTAGGCGACTCTATTTATGTTACCATAGGAATTTTAACGCCTTCTGATATGGGCAGCGTTTAACACCATATAACACTCCATCGCAGTTTTTTTCTATTTATGCTACCATAAGAATTTTAACGCCTTCTGATATGGGCAGCGTTTAACACCATATAACACTCCATCGCAGTTTTTTTCTCTCTCATCACCCCGGGAGTGTTATATAGTGTTAAACACCCCAATGTCAAATGCATTAAAATTCCTATCGTAGCTTGCCAAAAGATTAGGTACTTTGTACGTCTCCATTTGATTACGAAAGGACAAAGTTTGACTTAGAACAGTCCTTTAGATTTCCTTTTTTGATTGATTGGTTTTAAAGTTCGGTTTTCTTTTCAAAGCGTGCGTACATTACTTTTTTAAGAGCAGAGAAAATACATATTGGCTCCCCTGTGCTGTTTGTCAATTAAATTCTTAACGGATTGCGATCATTTATTAAAAATCATTAAAATTTATGTTTATATTAAAATTTATATTTAGAGTAATAAACCATTGTCACAATCTCTTTAGGTTTATATTAAAATTTATATATAGAGTAATAAACAATTGTCACAATATCTAAAGTAAGCCATTAAAGGTGGAATATTATTTTACTTTACAAAATTTTCCTTTTTGCCTTATTGCTCGGAATTGCTTGCAAGTTAATATATTCCCTCAAATCCCTTTCAATTGGGCTGCTTCTTGTGTTGGAGCCCGCTTTCCATATCTAAGTAAAAAATGATATTATTTAGAATGCATTGTCAATGGAATTTATTATTAGTTTTATTTTATGTTATTATATGTTTTTAGGGATAATTATATTAAAATTTATTTGTTTTTAAATTAATAAGTGTAGTTTTTGTTTTGAGGATAAATCACACTTGCTCATTCGAAACATGTTAATAAATGAATTTTGATGTAATTATTACAAAAAACATGTCTTAAAAATTTAATATGAATCACATAAACTTTAATTCAATAAAAACAATTATCAGTTGATTTTCGACATGCATATTAAAATATTAATAATTAAATTCAATGTTTCCCTCCCCAGGTCGGGTGCACGCACTCCTCGCATCGGGATGAGGAGTCTCTTGGGGATATGTTTCCCCACGCACCCTTTTTGGGGAGTCTCGGGGGTGCCTTTCCCCAGTGTGGGAGTCTAGACTCCCCAAAAAGGGTGTGTCTAGGCGTCCCCCTTCAAAAAGGGTGCTTCTAGGCGCCACCCTTTAAATTTGTCTAATAAAGCTCAATTTAAAAATTAAAAAATCAAAAATCAAATCAATGTTTTTGAATATTTCATTATTGATTTTTATTTTTTTAATCGAATCTCATGGTATATGAGTAATTCAATAATGAGACTTGAATATGTCATATGATTCATGAATGATGTATATATCAAAATGAATGATGAAGATAAGACAATGATTCAATTTTCTATTTTTATGTTTTTATTATTGAACTTGAATTATATATATATATATATATATTTAATTATAAACCTCAACATTCTAGCATTCCCAAATTTCTTTTAAGTCTCTCGGACCGAAGTCTCAGTGTAATATTGATTAAATTTAATGTATTAGAATAGACACATTTATGTAACACAAAACAACATTGAGCCAAATATGTTTTATGTGCAACATTGGTTTTCAGATAATCTAATTCATAGTCACCAACATTTAAATGAAGCGTATATTTAGAGAGTTTCTTCCCACTGGTTTGTATGAATAGTGGCTTTTATTATTCAATCACAAGATTTTGGACGCGTGGTAAATCACATCGGTCCGAGGGTTTACTTGGCATCCTTACAGAGGCCAATTAGTCGCCCTAGTCGCCCATAAAATAGGTCAGGTACAGTAATACATGGTTTAAATTTTGTCAAATATGAAAGATCTCTATTGAAAATGTTTTTATATTTTTATATTAGATGGAAAAAATATTTTATGTTTTTAAGGGATAATATTTATGGGATTTGAATTAATCGTTTTTAATGGATATCACTCCTAAATATAATAAAAAATAAAAAAAAGACAATAGAGAAGTTATATAGATATTTGTATTCGTTTTTGTGATAAATCTTATTTAGTTAGGGTGTTCTAGAATAGGGGCAGCGTTAAAAGTGAAGGCTTCACAGATGAAATAATATCATTAGGAAGAAAGCATCTACCAATAAGTATTTAGCTAGGCTATTTTTAACTAAGGTGGACATTAAAATAATTTCTTTCTTTCTATATATATAGTATATATATATATATACATAATTTCTTAATTAATATCTAGAGGATCCACTTTTCGTATGAAAGAGAGGTGTAATGTTTGTTATATTATCTAATTAAATTTACATTGGTCAAATTACATAAAAAACAATAAATAAAGCAACAAACTGTTAAACATAATTATTAATTAAAACATTTTGACTCTATTAAATTACATAAGAATAAAAATAAATAAATAAAATTAATAATTTGTATTTGGTGTTTTTTTGTCATACTATTTATTATGATGAAGCTTATTTGATCCATATTAACTCCGGTCTTGATTCTCTGGGCCATTGGTAAATTTACATTTAAGATAGACCTAAGTTGGTTAATAACTAAATCAGCTAGATCCATAGATAAAAAGTTAAAGATAAATGTATCCTCGTTAAATATATTAATGTTTTTAAATATGATGTAAATTATGGTAAGAGTAATTGATGGTAAATATGTTATTTATTTAAGAATAAAAAATTACTACATAAATATCTAAAATAAGCATGAATAGGATAATAGTGTGAGACAATTACTTATATAATTTACTTATGCAAAATTAAAATAAAATCTTGCAAATATAACCTAATCTAATGTTGAAAATTCATTTTTAATAAATTAAAAACTAAATATTTACTTTTCAAAATTAAAAAATTAATAATTAAACTTAATACAAATTAATAATTAAAATTAATAAAGATTAACGGGAAAATAAAAGAGACTCATAAATCGAAATAAATATTCAAAACCCTTAAAACAAATTATAAAATCTATTTGTTAAATGTTTTCCCAATCAAGTGGCTTTCGTTACGTCAAATCGAAGGAGTGTAATTTGCCCGGAGGCTCATATGTTGTTTCATGATCCAGATTTTAGTGAGATAAACTCATGAAGACCACCACCTTTTCTAGCGAAAGAAAAATGATTCTTCGAAAGAAAAATGATTCTTCGAGTTACAATGGGGGTGTCGAAGGGGATATGATTGTTAATTATGGCTGCACTTTATATTTTTAATTTCTCACAAAGGAGATTCGCGTAGCCTAATTAGATGGAAGAGTTGTCTGGAAAGTTATGGAAATTTTAATTATATTTAGAGAAAATTTAGCAAGGATTTTTGTAAATCTAATTTATAATTGTTAAACTTCAAAATTTTAAGTGTCCTAAAAGTTTTTGATGGTGTTGAATCCATTTCTACCATCAAAAACATGATTCAAACATTACCTCTACAAGATTTCTTGAAATTTTTTTACCCAAATTCAAACCATTTTTACCAATAAAAACAATTCTTTCATCTCATTAAACGACCATGATACTTTCTACCTCTCCGTTGATTATGAAACGACAAAGTTTGACTTAGAACAATCTTTTAGATTTCCTTTTTTAAATGACTGGTTTTAAAGTTTGGTTTTCATGTCAAAGCGTGCTTCCAATCCTTTTTCAAGTGTAGGGAAAAAACATAGGGGGTCCCCACCAAAAGTTTAATGGAGGGCATTCCACATGAAATTTGATTTCTTTTTAAAAAAATGCATGTGAATGGTGTCGTTGTCAATGTGGCATTATTTATTAAAAATTATTATATTTTATATTAATATTTATATTTTGAAGAGTATAAATAATGGGTAAAGTAAAAGAAAGTTTTTTATGGATGTGGGAAATAAAATTTCTTAATAAAATTGGTGATTTTTTTATTATTAAATGTATTTTTAAATATATAAATAAATTTAATTCAAATATATATATAAATTTACTTTATATAATAATTTTAAAATTTTAAAAAATCCATATAATTAAAAAATAATAAAAAATCATTTTATCTATTTAACTAAACTATATTATACACATCTACATAATCTCCAAAATAAACCATCAAAGAATGAAAATTATCTTACTTTACACAATTTTCTATTCTCCTTTTCAACTTATTGTTTAGAATTGTTTGCAAGTTAATATACTCCCTCAAATCCCTCTCAATTAGGCTTCTGGTGCAAAAGCCCCTGCTTTCCATATAGTAAGTAAAGAAACGAGAATTATTTTATGTTTTAAATGATGTCGTTTCCATATACTAAAAAATATAAGCATCTAAGCAAATTCTCGTGGTTTTAGAATTGAATTTTATGTATTAGAATGGAGACATTCAAATGCGACATTGGTTGCCAGGAAATCCAATTCAAAGCTATAAACATTTTAGTGAAGCTTATATTTATCGAGTTGTTTTTGACTGGTTTGTATAAATAGTGATTTTGAATAGTTTATTTTCCACATGAATATCATGGGTTGATATTATGTTTCTCAATATTATCGGTCAATACTATGAACTTTTTTTTTGTAAGTTTGGTAGGACTATATGAACTTTTTTTTTGTATGAATAGTGGTTTTGAATAGTATATTTTCCACATGAATATCATGGGTTAATATTATGTTTCTCAATATTATCGGTCAATACTATGAAATTTTTTTTTGTAAGTTTGGTAGGACTATATCTTTGTGGGAAATTGAACCAGTAACTTCACATTAAAGAGTGTTTGCAATTAAATAAATTATTAAAAGTAAAATTAATAATTTAAAGTTGGTAATTTTTGGAGTCAAGTTTTGACAACCCATGGTTTTGCCCATAATATTTGAATATGATATTTATTATGATGAAGTCTATTTTAATACTTGAGGAGATCTTTATGAAATGCAAGAGTATCCTTATGAAAAGCAATAGTGCCAACTTAGATCTAAACTTAAGATACGGCTAAACTCAAAAAATTTGATTCTTCTTTATAATATAATTTAAATATATTCGATCCAAAACTATAAAAATAATCCGCCAAAATTGAAATTATTACTTATCACAAT
>APFE031205644.1:0-46888 GCA_000404065.3 Pinus taeda
TTCAAAATAAATTTTCAAACCAAGCTTAAGCAAAAATTTAAGAAAATCTACACACCTTTTTTCACTTTGTAGGATCTCGATCTTGCCTCTGATGTATCTCTATACCTTCAAATCATCTAGTTATGAATTTGTGACTTGTAGTAGCCCTATATGTCCTCTTTCCAATGCCACACGTCTGACCCAAATTGGATTCTCCAAGGAAGAGTTATGTGAAATCTCCCACGGTGACTTGATTATAAACTAGTTCAATAGATCGAACTTGTACGACGTGCCATGAGTCACTGTTTCGACATTTGGATCTGAAAAATGCATACAAGAAACCAAAGTCTGTCCTCGTTCTGTACCTTCTTATGAAATTTCAATCCGATCCCCAGAGCGAAAGTTATGATGATTTTCCCCAGGTCACTTGTTTGGAATGTAATTCAGGAGTCTGCAAAAAGACCAACTTCCTCAGATCATATCTCCGCAAATATAGTGCAAAACACTCTGAAATTTGGACCCAAGATTCAAAGAGATTTCTTCTCAAATGGGTTTCTTTTTGCGACTTCTGAAACCATCACAGAAAAAAAATTATAGCGAAAATACCACAATGACCTGTTTGGAGCAGCGAAACCCTAGAATCCCAAAGCTCTGATACCAAATGTTATGAAACCAGCTCAAGAAAAGATAGAGAAGATAGATCAATGCCTTAGAATTCAGCCTCTTTGAGGGGGAACCTCCTTTACATTACATAAATGAACAATTCTTGGATGATTCAAATGACAAAACCTCATTTCTATATATAGGAGTCTAAGGAGTCACAATATAATCTAGCCGACCTAACAATAATAATATAAACCACAAAAATAACAATAGAGGGATTCTATGGGGCATAGTAATAACAATATGGGGGCAATATGAGCACAAAAATATTAATAAGGGGCATAACTACAATAGTAATGGGGTAATCACTAGTATTATAGGAACCCAACATGTTAATATGGAAATATAGGTGGAAAAGGGAAATTATATGTGAAAAGGGGAAAATATAGGTGGAAAAGGGGAAAATACTAAGTATTATGATTTTTATGAATTTATTTGCTTTTAATGTATATGCATCAATACTTAGGGTAAGCACCTTTTTGTGGGGTTTTTGGGTAAAAGGAATTTTACACGGTAAAAGGGATTTTACATGGGTTTTTCACTTTTCCTAGGTAAAAAGGGTTTTGACCTTAGGAAAATGGGTTTTTTTATGGAAAATGAATGAATATGAATGTATGAGGGTAGGAAGGGTAAATTAATGAATATAGGGATGAATGGGGATGAATGGGAAGTCAATTAATTGATCTGATAGACCTTCATTTGCTTTGTGCAATTACATCATGGACATAGAAACATATGGAAAATCATGATAATGTACCTTTGTCCAATCAATAATCAAACTTCTACAACCTTCTTCTACTCACCTTTTGCTTATCCTATCATTTTTCTTCACTTAATAGGTGCATTTAAGCTAGCAAACCCTTTTCCTTTCTTCTTATTTTTACAAAATCAAACTATCTAATTATAACCTTATAACCTCTGAGGGCTTAGATTAAACTAATGAGAACCTTAGTATTCTCTACCTAACTACTAATATGCCAAGAGTAAATAGTTTGGCTAGATCCTTATTCTCTAACTATAACATTAAATTTAAAACATGAAGTAGTCAAGATTAAACAGTTTGACTGTCATGAGTTGTGGCATTTATGACAAGCTGCACACAACCATTATTTTGCAGAAATAGAGTAGTGGCATTTAGACTTGCTCACTTTCAGAGTTTATTTGTTTTCTTTTCTTTCTAACCTAACTTTTTTGTTTGCCTTCAATTTTTTAGGACATCTACCCTAACATTTTCTTTGATATGGAAATTATCATGAATATATTTTTTCACTGACATTTTATTCACTATTGTTATGTCCATGTCCTAACTTAACATTTTTTCAAAACATTTTATGTATTTTTTGACTAATTTATTTTATCTTATCAAAACCAAAAAAAATGCTACAACATTGGCTGCAATTGGGGACTGCTTTTTCCTATAGAATGCAGAGAACCTGCAGATCCATGTGCCTTCTCCTTGGGCTATGGAGTCCTTGCTGTAAGAAAAATCACACTAACATCTTGAAAAGTAAAATAAAACTGGAGTATTTACAATGAAAACTATTTCAACTTCTTAGTGTTAAATGTAGTGTTTGAGAAACCTTCCATTTACAGGATAACTGGAATATACCCCCTCAAGGTTCTGCAGCACAAATGTGTTGTTACCCTTCACTTTAGCAATTGCTAAAGGTCCAAACCATAGATTGTCAAATTTGTCATGCTTTCCTTTCTCTTCTCTTCTGACATCCCATATTAGAACTAGATCACCTTCCTTTAAATCCCTTTCCCTGGCTCTTCTGTCAAACGGGGTCTTCATCTTATTTTGATATTTCATCAATTTGTATTGAACTTCATCTTTGTTTTTGTTAAGTTCAATAATCTGATTTATCCTTCTTGAAAATTCATTAGGTTCATCTGTTGAATCCTGTAGGAATTTTAAAACACGGAAGGACAAATTGGTAGGGAAAATTGCATCTTTCCCATAGACTAACTGAAATGGAGATTTGCAGCTGATCTCTTTGGAGTAATTCTGTTTTCCCATACTACATAAATCAAATGCAAATCCCATCTCTTCTTATGATCAACTAGAGTCTTTTTTATTACCTTTACTAGACTTTTGTTGGATGAATCTGCAAGGCCATTACCTTGAGGGTAGTATGGAGTTGAATGATGTAACAGAATATGATATTTCTAGCAAAAGCACTGTTGCATTTTAAGTGAAAATTTGAGTTGGGCAACCAAATCTAGATAAGATATTCTCCTCAATAAACTTAATTACTACTGAATCAGTAACATTTCTGACTAGAATTGCTTCCACCCATTTAGTAAAGTAGTCTGTTGCAGTGAGGATCCATCGATGCTAATTACTTGAAGTGGGGTGAATCTCTCCAACAAAATCTAATCCCTATTGAGAAAAAGGTTTTGAAACTATTGATGGAACAAGTGGAAGAGCTACTAATTTTTGTTTACCTACAAACATTTGACAAGGAACACAACCTCTGACTTTTTCCCCTACTTGTAAGAACAATCTGGGCCAATAAAATCCTCCCTTCAGAATCTTGTATGTTGTTGCTCTCCAAGAATAATGTCCCCCACAAAATTTTGTATGAAACTGATCAATGATTCCTTCAGTTTCTGATTTTGTTAAACATAATAACAAAATATTCAGTGGATCTTTCCAGTATAAATTTGCATTTATAATGCAGTACTTGAATGATTTCAACTTAAGGGTTTTACACTGGGTTTTGGAGAATGATGTTGGACACTTAAAATGAATCAAGAAATTTACAATATCTTGATACTAGTTTGACAATAAGAAATTTTCATCAATGTGTATAGGACTGATCTGCTCTGAAGGTAGAGGTTCTTGTGTATTCTCCCCTTGAGGATGAAAGGAAGGTTCTTGTGGATTCTCCCCTTTAGAATGAAGGGAAGGTTCTTGTGGATTCTCCCCTTTTGCAAGGACAAAAGGTTCTTGTGTATTATTCCCTTGTATTTCTAAAATAGAATTGATTCCAAGTACTTTGCAGTTGGATTCAGCTAGAAGCTTGGCTAATCCTTGACCTTTTACCAGGATGGTAGTCTTGACAGTTAGATCAAAATCCAGAATTTGAGTGATCCATCTACCTCTTTTCCCATCAGTGTCTGGTTAGGTTAGGACAATTTTCATAGAACTATTAGGAACATAAGCAGTAATAGGTGATTGCAAGACATACATTTTGAATTATTTTAGGGCTTGAATGAGGGCATAAGCTTGCTTCTCAATGATGCCATACTTAAGCTCATCATCTCTCATAACCTTGCTGAAAAAGGCTATGGGTTGGTCATGCGAATCTTCATTTTTCTAGAATAGAATAGCAGCAAGGGTTATTTCAGAGGAAAAAGAGAAATTACTAAATGGCTTAGTATAATCAGGGCTGGCTAAGGTGGGAGCTTTAGAGATAGTCCTTTTTATTTGTTCAAATTCATGCCTAAAAGAGGGATTCCATTTGATTTCACGGTCCTTTCGGAGCATGTCAGTTATATCTTTTACAATCTTTGCATAATTTTGAATAAAACTCCTTAGAAAATTGATCTTGCCTAGAAAAGCTTGAATCTCCTTCTTATTTCTAGGTAAGGTCAACGATTCAATGGCGGATACTCGTTTGGGATCAATTACTACTCCCTCCTTTGAAATTATATGGCCCAACAGTTTTCCTTCTTTGACAACAAACAAGGACTTATTAGGGTTTAATGATATTCCAAATTTTCTACACCTGTCAAAAACCATCATCAAGTGCTTTAAATGTTTCTGTTCATATTTAGAAAAAACAGTTATATCATCAAGCTAAATAACCACAAATTTATTTAACTAACCCATAAAAGCTATGTCCATAGCTCTCTGAAATTTTGCTTCAGCATTGGTTAAGCCAAATGGCATCCTAGCATACATGAATGTACCCCAGGGTGTAGTAAAGGCTGTCTTCTCTCTGTCGGTTGTATCAAAATTCACCTGATTGTAACCTGAAAAACCATCAAGCATAGAAAGTCTTTGTGCTCCTAAAACCATTTGAAGCAACTGATCCATTTGGGGCAAAGGATAATTATCTTTTAATGATGCCTTATTCAGATTTCTAAAATCCACACAGAGTCTTATTTCCCCATTTTTCTTTCTAACAGGAACTAGATTTGCAACCTAATTAGAATATCTAAGAGGGAGGATGATCTGAGCATCCTGCATTTTCTTAATCTCCCTTTCTACAGTTGGTAGAAGGGCAGCATTTATCCTTCTAAGTTTCTGTTGATAGGGTTTTGCTTCTGGTTTCAAAGGAATCTTATGCTGTATTAATGAATTATCATAGGTCTTTAGATCAACATAAGTCCAAGGAAAAACATCCTTATAGTTTTACAGTAACTTAAGATATTGAGCTTTAATCTCAAGGTCTAGAGATGCACATAATTTGATGTTTTTGATATCTTCATTAGTTCTAATGTTAATCTCTTCTATGTCATCTTCTGAAGAAATGGGCTGAGGGTTTCAGAGGACATCATTTTGATCAAACAATTTTCTAAAGGAATGAGTCCTTTTGGAATAAAATTATTAGATAATTGAATAATGTCATGATTAGCAATTTGGGTTTTAAAATCTGAAGTATCATTTCCATCTGCATTTTTATTTATTTCAGTTCTATCTTCATCAATTTATAGAACTGAAAAATCATCTATTACCTATAGAAATGATTTCAAATGTTCATCGTTCATCATCTTCAAATATTTGCCAATATTTCAGATCATCTGGGATAGATGGCCTATATTTGACTTGTATCTGATAGAGCACATCAATATGATAAGGGATTTTAAAAGAACTGGCAGAGACAGCTAAGGCATCTGCATGAATATTCTGATCTCTGGGAATATGAGTCAAATTAAAAGAAACAAAGAAGTTTTCAACTGAATCCCATACTTCATTGCGGTAGGACCTAATTCTAGGGTGCTTGGTCTGGCAAGCATTTCTTACTTGCTTAACAATAAGTTTTGAATCAGTAAAAACAGTTAAGTTTTGAACTTTTAAGCTTTTGGCGAATTGCAATCCTAAAAGGAAAGCTTCATATTCAATGACATTATTGGTAACTTCAAAATATAATTTACATGATTGGGTTATATTTTTTTTTCAGGTGAAATTAAAACTACTCTAGCTCCTCCCCCATGTTTTGTGCAAGAGCCATCAAAGAACAATTTCCAAATATCAGTTTGGTTTGGTTCAGGACTTTCAACTACCTCTTCAATTTTGACTTGAGTTTTATGTTGGTTTGAAGTGAGTTTAAAACAACCAAAGTCTTGATCTATTGCATAAATTGGATGGTTCCTTGGATGGTTAGTTTTACAAATAGTATGTACAAATCTTACCTCTCTATATAATCTTAATTTCTCTCCTCCATAAATAGGAATAGTAGCATATGACATATCCATATGTAGAGTTCCTCCCTAATTTGGCACAATAAGACCTAGAAAGGAGCATTCCAAACTTGGGAGGGATATCTGTGACAACAATATCAAGTACTACAGTTTTCACTGGAATTTGGGCAAGGGTAACCACTAGATCCTTTATCAATGCCAAACAGGGCACCCTTTTAGAATCAAGGGTGTACAGGTCATGGTAGGATTTAGTTATGTTGAGTTTCAAATGGTCCATGATAGATTTTGGCATAAGGTTGTGTGATGCTCCTGAATCAAGCATACAATTATACAACATGGAATCATTTATTTTAAGAGTTACATAGAAAGGAGGCACTGTCTCATCTATCATGTTTGAACTAGGACCAAAAACTACTGTTGGTTTTCCATCTTGCAGACTTATGACATCACCTTCAACATCAATAGAGGTATTTTGTATCCATTTTGTGACTTGGCTTTTGTAACCAGGGTTTTTAGAAAGTTATGACAGTGGAATTGGGATCTTAACCCTCTCTAATTCCTTTTCAACATTAAATGTAGTCAAAATGTTCTTACCAGTTTGGGTAGTATCAATTGACTAATCTAAGGGCTGAATAAGAGTTGTTTGAGCTTCAACAGTTTTGGTACGTGGTTCAATTATTGGAGTCTCCTTTGGAGGTTTCCCTAGACTAGACCTAGGCCTAAGATCATACCTCTTGTTTAATTCTGAAATTAAAAATACAGAGAAAGCATGATATTTAGGGACTTGTGAAGCTTCCTGATCTTCTTGAGCCTGATTTTGTTGTGAGAGAGGAATGATGGCTATTTGATTGGAAGAAGAATCCATACTATTAAATATATTCAGTAATTGTCATAGTATTATCATCAGGTTGTTGGTCATCTATCAATATAGGAGTAGGAACCTATTGATCATTGCTAGGTCTCTGAAGAATTTGTAGTGGTGGATTTCTCTTATACTAACCTTGATTTTGATTTTGAGGTCTAGCAACTGTTTTTTGTATTGTCCTAGGTTGGGTCTCAATCTTTGAAATCCTATTTGATAGGTTTCTAAGAAGAGATGTTATTTCATCTATTTTTGAGTCTTCTGATTTAGTCTTAGAGGAACTAGAGGCTTCTTGAACAGATTTGAGTTTTCTTTAGGCCTTTTCTTCCTTAAGTTTTAAAGAAGTTGAGGCTACCCTATTTGCTTCTACTTCTATAGTGTTTGTTTGCATATCGTCAAGAGTTCTTGAAGTTCTCTCTCATAGCATAACAACAAAGGCATCATCAAAAGCTTTAGAAAATTTAGAATTAGTTGTTGCTATAGGGAGCTTACAATCAGCAGGAATTTTGTGATAGAATTTATTGAATCTTTTGATAAAATATGATACTATTTCACCAAAGTTCCTTTTAAGCTCTTCAAATTCTATGAGGAAGTAAAGAGGATCCTTTTTCACACCCCATTGATTTTTAAATATGTTTGTAAGATCTTCCCAATTTCTAATGGTAGCTACTGGTAATTGCCTAAACTAAATCCTCACATCTCCTTCAAGTGACTGTACAAACGATCTCATATAAACATTTTCCTGTTCAATATTCATGTTGTCTGCAAATTCTAGGAAAGCTTGAAGATGGTCCTCAGCTGAGGGACCAATTCCTCCATTGTACTTGGGAAGGTATTTTAAGTATCCAAGTGAGAATTCATCATGGTTATTAGGTAAGACTAAGGCAACATATCTAGCCTGTACAATAGGTCGGAAACCCATGACAATAGGTGGTGTATGAAGTGCTGGAGGTGTATGAGGTTGTCCAGGTGGAGTATAGGGTGTTTGTTTGGATGTAGAGGATGAAGAAGAAATAGAGGAAGAAGATGGTGATTTAGGAGTTGATGAACTAGTTGGAGGTGAAGGAGGAGGAGATCTCCTGAAAGATTTCAAAGGAGTCCTAAGAACTAGCTTTGGGACCTGTAAAGGGATACCTTCTTTTGTTTCAAAAAGAGGATTGGAATATATAGAGAAAGTTTCCTCAGATTGTTTAGAAGAAGAAGCTTCAGGTCGATAAAAAATGGAAGGAAAATGATAGGTGGTAGGGGATATGAAATCTGTGGGTTTATACTCTGGTAGATTAACACCCAACTCAGATTTAGTTTTAGGTGATCCTAGAGGTAGTTTGGGTATTGGATGAGATTCTAATGAATGAATGAGGTATGCTGACTTAAAATCAACTCCTCTATTTAGACGTTCAACAATCCTAGGTGATAAATGGGAGTAATCAGGATCAGATGGGATATTACTATAGGGGTCAAATGATTCTAACTCTTCAGATGGTAGGACTGAAGAGGAGAAAGAAGATGGTTGGTGTCCCCTTTTAGAACTGGCTTTTTTTAGAATCCTTTCAGGATTTGACAGAGGACTAACTATGTCAGCTTCTGAATGAGATTTGGTATGTTTAAAAGGTGCTAGCTTGGGAGTGTGGAGTCGCCTAGGTGAATGATTTTGACCTTTCTAAACCTTTAATCACCTTTAAAGGAAAAGAATGAATGAATATCATTGTCCCAAGGGAAACTTAAATGAAATTCGATTCCTCGACAGCGGCACCAGTCTGATGTTGTACCTCTGAGATAGTAGTAGGTTAGCTACCAATACTAGAGCATCTAAAATAATTGTTTTAGGGTTTTTGGTTTTAATTTTGGAAGAACAATGAATGAAGATAGATTTAGAATTGAAGTAATTAATCCTTTGGGTTATATTAATATCCCAGCAAAGGGCTGATAGAAAACCTTAGACAGTGCTATAGATCAAAATAGTGGTGAGAACAAGACAACAAAAAATATGATTATCACAGTTTCCAAACTGTAAAATAGAACAATGATAAGTTGGAAAAACTTCTAAACTACATTCCAAAGGTTCAAGGCAATATACTTAAGCTTACACAAGATGCTAATGATTTATTTATTAGAGGGGATTACCTAAACAGACAGTTCATTAATCCATCCTTAATAGATGATCACTTTAGGAGCTTATAGGAATAAATTGAGACACAATCCTTCCTACTTAGATATCTCTATAAGTCATAAGCATATGAAGAAAAACATAATGATTGATAACTGGAAACACTTATAGGATAACACAAAACTGTGTAAAACCAAATTCAGAATCCTTTGCTTTGTATTAAGGTTCCAGAGAGACTGAGTACATCAGGTGTCTGCGAAAGCTTCCTTCAAAGGTGGCTTCCAAGTTCAAAGTAGCATTAACAATCAAGACTTTACAAGCAATGAACTATGAATCTTGAACACTGAACCCATGACATCTCAAGAAGAGAGTTATTTATACAATAATGAAACTAAAAAATATCCTAAAACTGATTAATATTAATTCTAGGAAAGGAAAGATCTTCATGCAAGAAGATAGGGGCAACTATTGAACTGCTTCTTGTTGTCCCTTTTATTCAGGTTGTGCTGGCTTTTTTGTTTGATATTTTGCCCTTTAACCTACTAAATTGTTTGAATCCTTTGCGCTGGTTTGATTTCTTCATTTAATCTTTCATCTTATACTCTTTAAACTTTGTAAATATCCTTTAACCCTGCTGAGTAACCTTTACTATGCAATCCAGATTTTTACTGTGTTTTTCAACAGTAAATTACATTAGATTTTATGTTACAGGGTAAAGTAAATTGATATGATCTTCATATTTGTCTTCCAACTATACATAGGCTTTTTCTTTGTAAGCCTAGAATAGAAGCTTTACCTACAAAACACAGAAACTGTTAGAAAAAACAAGGTGACAGAGAAGGTCTTCAATGGCTTTATTTGAGCTTGAAAGGCTATTGGAAGGAGTCCATAAAATATAGGAAGGTAAAATGATGGTTTCATTGGCCATAGAGGCTTATGGAGGCTTCGCTATGTAAAACAGGAAAACACAGAGCAAAATGGTTATTTTGGCATTTAAACAAGAAAAATAGTTTTCTTTTGAAATATGGCGTGATAGTGAACAGTAACTATTTTGTCCTTTTGTGGGGGGCGGTTTTGGTTTCATTGCACTGCTTATGAAGCGTGGGTGGTTTTGGGAAAGGTTCACCCAATATGATTTAAAGGAGGACGGTAAAATACTGCTTTCTGGGTGGGTAATGCCTGTACAGAGAGTCAACCTGAAATTTGTCGAGGGTCGTTGGATTTGGATGTATGTGATCAGACGGTGGTGGAGTGAAAGAGTAGTACAGAGGGTATGAATGATTAAATATGGCGGCAATGGCTTTATTATGTGTTAAAACTGTGATTAGTGGGGTTAAATGGAGGTTTAGTTATTTCTTCGTTTAAATCATAGAAAAAGATTTAACAAAGAAAAACTTTGCAAAACGCATATAGCGAACTTGAAATAATATAAATGTGGGTAGATAATGATACTAGGTCTGGGCTAATTGCATATCGCAATTGGAGTTTAGCATAGGATGGCCCATCGCAACGAATGCAATAGCTACCGGACGCGACATGGAAATAAACCATACATGATATGTGATTAGGTCCGGGTTCCAATCACAATTGGAGATCACAATGGTGGAGGGTATTGCTATTAGCTAGGACTTGCGATGGAGGTGGATGCGATATGGCTATGAAATATGATATATATTTGGTCGAGTCCGGGTCTATCATTGATCGCATATCGCAATCAAAGAAGAAAGCATGCATATGAAAGGCTTGCGATGTGACAATATTGCGATGTGATATTAATATACATAGTTTTATTATAAAAATAAGGTTTATTTTATAAAGGAGTTAATATATACGGGAAATGGGAATTTAAGGGGTTTAATGCTATAGTTAGTGTTAATATGGAAATATAGGCGAAAAAGGGAAATTATATGCGAAAAGGGGAAATATAGGTGGAAAAGGGGAAAATACTAAGTATTATGCTTTTTTTGAGTTTATTTGTTTTTAATATATATGCATCAATACTTAGGGTAAACACATTTTTGTGGGTTTTTTGGGTAAAAGGGATTTTACACGGTAAAAGGGATTTTACATGGGTTTTTCACGTTTCCTAGGTAAAAAGGGTTTTGACCTTAGGAAAAAGGGTTTTTATGGAAAATGAATAAATATGAATGTATGAAGGTAGGAAGGGGAAATTAATGAATATAGGGATGAATGGGAAGTTAATTAATTTATCTTATAGACCTTCATTTGCTTTGTGAAATTGCATCATGGACATAGAAACATATGGTAAAACGTGATAATGTACCTTTGTCCAATCAATAATCAAACTTCTGCAACCTTCTTCTACTTACCCTTTTCTTATCCTATCATTTTTTCTTCACTTAATAGGTGCATTTAAGCTAGCAAACCCTTTTCCTTTCTTCTTATTTTTACAAAATCAAACTATCTAATTTTAACCTTATAACCTCCAAGGGCTCAGATTAAACTGATGAGCACCTTATTATTCTCTACCTAACTACTAATCTTCCAAGATTGAATAGTTTGGCCAGATCCTTATTCTCTAACTATAACATTAAATTTAAAACATGAAGGAATCAAGATTAAATAGTTTGACTGTCATGGGTTGTGGCATTTATGACAAGCTGCACACAACCATTATTTTGCAGAAACGAAGTAGTGGCATTTAGACTTGCTCACTTTCAGAGTTTATTTGTTTTCTTTTCTTTCTGACCTAACATTTTATTTTGCCTTCATTTTTTAGGACATCTACCCTAACATTTTCTTTGATATGGACATTATCATCAATATATTTTTTCACTAACATTTTATTCACTATTGTTATGTCCATATCCTAAATTAACATTTTTTCAAAACATTTTTGTGTATTTTTGACTAATTTATTCTATTTTATCAAAACAAAAAAAATGCTACAACATATTTGATATTAGATATTTGAACTTGATATGATAATTACCAAGAAGATCTAATTCCCTCTCAAATAGCTACAACAACACTTGTTATCCCATGCATTTATCAACCATTCAAATACTTAACAAATCATGTACAAAATCCATATCTAGAGAACATCATAGCACCATGCTTATAACCAACATATAACCAAAACATTAACCATGAAAAATCAACCATCAAATCAACACAATAAGAAGTTACACAAGTGCTCATGGATCACAATAGGAAAATAACTCTTATTAACTTATGAAAAATCCACCCAAGTCAGGTACTTCCATGTACCACCCAACCATAGATTGCGCTAAACCAAATATTTCTTTAAGCCAATTACGCACGTGCCATATTCCAAGCATGAATGTGGGATCTCATCAGATAAAAAATGACATAATAAACCAGGCAGTCCATATTTTAAACCACCTCTAGCCTCAAGTTAATGTGATCTCACCTAAATCGGCCCCAAGATCACAAAACAAAGCCAATCTTGGATGCCTCATAATTTATTCTCCATACCTTAAGGAATTTGCCTGTCTCCACCCACTTGCCAAGGACATCCTAGAGAAAGCCATCTCCACCCCCAAACCTTAGGAATTTTCCTGAGATCACCTCATTTGATTCCAAAACCTTATGGAAATCCAAAGCTCAATCGAGAATGAATCCCATCACACCATGGCTATCCAGGGAGTGGCAAGGCAAGGATGAAACCACTATCAAACTAGCCAAAACCCATTCCAATGACAATAAATGAACCAAATTAAAAATTCATGTACCATGAATTCACACCTCAGATAGGAAATCACACATGCAACCTGTTACCTACAAGATCTTCTTGCTAAATTTGTTGATCCAACCTTTTCCTTACTTTCCTTCACTTTCCTTTTCTTGTCCTTTTCTTTCCTTTCTCCAAATCCAAGTGAATTCCAAAATGCTCCAAAACTTCTCTAAGTGTGCAAGTGTATGAGAGAGAGAATGAAAGGAGAGAGCCAAAACTAAACTGGAAAAAGATGTCAATTGAAAAAAGTTGTGTATTGATCCTTTGATGCCTTTTTATTATTTATGTCTCATTTTTTTTGCTTCTAATTTTGTTAGCATGCAAATTTGCATCTCTTCACTTTCCTTTTCTCCTATTTGGTTTTATTTTCATAATTAAATTCCAATTATTACCTCTTTGCCTTGCCAATGCCTTTTCCAATTTCCATAGCCATAAATAAACCAAGAGTGATGCCCACTACAATGTTTTCCCAACATTGGACTTGGAATACATGTCCCATGATCTTGGTCTCATTTTTCCTTTATTATCCTTTATTACATAAAACTTTAACCTTGGGTTGTTACAAACACCTCCCCCTTGGGGGAACACCATCCTCGATGTTCTATGACATCTATGACCAAAAAACACTGAAAAAAATACTACATATGGAGCTTTATATCATAGCTTGATGCAGTATTTACAATGACATTTTACTGAAAACAAAACAGACATATCACTTATTGGAGCTATATAACATAACTCATTTTTCTATTTACAACCATATATATACCAAAAAATCATTTGCTTGAACCAACAAATAATGAAGGATACAAATCCCACATCTGATCAACCATCTCCCATGTAGCTTCATTAGGCCCAAAGTTCTTCCATTGCACTTTAACTTGCTATATTGCCCGGTTTCGAAGCATGAGTTATTTCCGCTGCAATATGCACTGACGTTCTGGTTGGAATTCTCCCTCTAGTTCGACTTGCAATATAGAACAATCAATCACATGATCAACATTCTGCACATATTTCTTAAGAAATGAAACATGGAAAAAATCATGTACTTTCACTATTGACGACAGTGCAAGTCGGTAGGCCACTGGTCCAATCCTCTTAGGGATATCAAAAGGCCCGCAATACCAAGGTGTCAACTTGGCACATGATCTAATCCTGAAGGATTTCCTCTTGGTCTTAATGTGCAAGTACACATGCTACCCAACCTCAAACTCCTTGAATGCTCTGTGTTGATCTACAGAATTCTTTTTCCTATCCTCTGCTTCCTTCAAATTTCTCTTAGTAACTTGTATTTCCTGTTCCATCTCAACCAACATATCTAACCCAATTAGTACCCTATTCATTGGATCACTCTATTTTATAGGAGTATTACAACTTCACACATAAAGAGACTCAAATGTACTCATCCCCAAGGATTCTTGATACCCATTAATATGTGCAAACTTTATTAGTAAAATATACTCCTCCCACTTCCTTTGTTGATGCATGACATACATCCTCATTATGGCCTCCAGAATCTTGTTAACCACATCTATCTGTCCATTTGTTTGTAGATGATAAGTTGTAGTGAAAGATAACTTAGTCCCCAATCCTCCAAACAACTCCTTCCAAAAGCTAGAAGTGAACTTGGCATCTCTATCTGATATGATCTTCTTGGGAACACCATGCAATCTCGCAATCTCCCTGATGAAGACCTGAGCTACCTTACTAGCTAAATTAGTATACTTCAATGCAATGAAGTGAGCTACCTTACTCAACAATTCAACCACAACCATTATGGAATCATGGTGCTTCAATGTCCTCGGAAAGCCTGTAATGAATTCCATGGAAATGGCCTCCCTTTTCCACTCTGGAATAAGAATAGTCTGTAATGAACCAACTAGATGCTTTCACTATGATTTTACATGTTGTAAATCAATACATCTAACAACAAACTTAGCTGCCTTTCTTCAATTTTGGCCAATGATAGAACTTCTTGAATTTTGTCAAAGTCTTATAATATCCTAGGTGACCTAAATACAGTTTGACATGAAACTCCCTCTAGATAAGCTTCTTGAGCTCATTGTTGTCCAACACATAAATATTGTTACTGAATCTGACCAAGCCGTCTGTTGTGAGGTGATACTCCTCATCTCTATCACCTTCACCCTGCTACTGCAGCATGTGCTTTAGCTATTGGTAACTATCATCATGCATCCATGCCTACAACATTCACTCCTATAAATTTGTCCCATAAGATCTCACTACTGAAATATGATTCACCTACACTCTCTTACTAAGAGCATATACAACCTTGTTCTCCTTTCCCTTGATGTATCTAATATCGAAGTCAAACTCACTGAGGGTAGCCAACCATCTAGCTTTCCTGGAATTCAAATTAGGTTGGTAAAACAAGTACCTCAATCTAATTTGGTTACTCATCAAGACTAACCTCCTGCCAAGAAGATAATGCCTCCACCTCTTCAAGGCATGAATGATAGATGCCAACTCAAGATCATGAGTCACATAATTCTTTTCATGCTCATTCAACTTCCTTGACTCATAGCATACCACCTATCCTTCCTGCATTAGGAATCCATCAAGTCCTTTCTTGTAAGCATATGTACAAACCACAAAATACTTATCAGGATCTACAGTCTTCAAGGATGGACTATTTGTAAGCAAATTATTCATTAACTACTCAAAACTAGCTTCACACTCCTCATTCCATTCAAACTTCTTTCCTTTCCTTTGCAAAGATGTAATATGATAGGAAATCTATGAGAATTTCCTAATGAACCTCCTATAATAACCTACTAGTCCCATGAATTATCTGACCTCATCCACATTTCTATAAGTTAGCTACTCCATGATAACTTTAATCTTTTCTCGGTCAACTATTATACCTTCCTTGGAAACAACATGTCCCAAGTAATGAAATTCAGTCTGACAAAACATGCACTTGCTAAGATTGGCATACAATTGATGCTCTCTCGACAATCTTAACACTACTACTAGGTGCTCTACATGATCTTCCTCATTCTTAGAACATATCAATATAACATCAATGAACACTATCGCAAACTTTTTCAGATAAGGACACAACACACTATTCATCAAACACATGAAAGTGGATGGATCATTAGTAAGACCAAAAGGAACCACCACAAACTCATAATTCCCATACCTAGTAGGGAATGTAGTGTTGTAGATGTCTTCTTCTTTGATGCACACCTAATGATATCCTGATCTCAAATCAATCTTCGAGAATACTGCTGCTCCCTTCAACTGATCAAACAAGTCACTGATCTGCGACAAAGGATACCTGTTCTTGATGGTTACCTTGTTCAACTACTTGTAATCAATGCACAACCTGAGATTACAATCCTTCTTATTTACAAATAATATTGGTGTACCCAAAGGAGATACACTTGGCCTAATTTATCCCTTATCAATCATTTCCTTAAGCTGCAACTTCAATTCCACCAAATCAAGAGTGCTCATCCTCTACAGTGCCTTAGGTGCTAGTGTTTCTATCGAAATCAACTAAATAGAAAATTCCACTTCCTTATGAGGAGGAAACTACCATATGGCCCATTATTCTTTTCCTCTTATCCATGAATGATCCTCAACTATCATCCCTGCTTCTACAAATATGGAAGGCTCTGGAGGATGAATTCATTAACCTTTTCTTTATTTTCTTGAGCTTTGGAAAGCCTTTCCTATGATTCAATCAACTTGTTATTATCTACCTTACAACTTCTAATTTCTACCTTCAAACTTCTTAGTGTATCTGCTATATTAGGAGAGTACTCTTATCCTTTCTACCTTATTGACCTATCCCATTCCATTGAATTCACATCAGGCCTGTAAGTGGAGTCATGTGAATTATAGTCCACCATTTTTCTCTTCATCTTTGGCCTTATCTTTCCTGCAAACATTTCATGTTAGATAAACCAAATAGAAACATAATCAAAATCATACCTTAATGCATTTCAGGGGAGGATATCTTGTCTACACAAATCAATCCATATTAGCATGATATAATCTTCACAAGCATGTCAAATCATACATAAATGTCCTGATCATAACAAGAATTAACCTACATGCATGCATGATTAACACATAAACAAATGACATGCATGTAGAACCATATGCATTTAGCCCATCCAGTCCACGTGTTTGAACTTGAAAGCTATGATACAACCCTGTGGTTTCATATATCACCCAAAGAGAACAAAACTCGCTCAGATACCACCCTGTGGTATCAAATATCACCCAAAGAGAACATAACCCACTCTGATGCCACCCTATAACCACCCCTCCCAACATTTACCCACTGTTACAAGCTCCTAGGGTAAATGTGCGCTGACCTATCACTATGATATGACATGACCTCTAAGTTCTAGAAGTGGGGCCTACAAAACAGAAACAAACTAACATCCCTCAGAGACTACAAATCACTTAGGAGCCTACCAAAATCACTCAGGAGCCTACCAAGCACCCCAGGAGATCAATCCTTGAGCTGGAACTCTTTCTCACAAGAGAAACTCCCAAAATGAACCCATAACATTGCATGCATGTGGTTGGGAGCCTATAACCGCATGCATAGGCCTAGATGGCAACAATTATGACCCAAATTCCCTAGTTCATTTCATTCAGTCATGAGATCTATGCCACTTTATCTAGCAATCCTCGAGACCACTGCCCAAAATTACCCCTAACTTTTCAGAATCATGATCAAGGTGATAACAATGGCAAACATTCAAACTTGAAGCAAGAACTTGACCTAGACTTCCTAGTACGCATTGGACATTTTGTCAAACATATGGTAAACATATAAGTCATAGGTCTTGAATGCATATATGATATTAAATCTTTGAACTTCATCTGAGAATCACCAAGAAGGCTCAATGCCATCTCAAGTAGCTACAACAACACTTGTTGGGCCATGCATTAATCAACCATTCAAATACTTAACAAATCATGAACACAATCCATAGCTAGAGAACATCATAGAACCATGCTTATAACCAACATATAACTAGAACATTAACCATGAAAAATTAGCCATCAAATCAACACAATAACAAGTACAACTACTTATGTAAAAGTCAACCAAGTTAGGGACTTCCATGTACCACCCAACCATAGATTGGGCTGAACCAAATATTTCTTTTAGTCAATCAACCACGTGTCATATTCCAAGCATGAATATGGGATCTCACGGGATAAGCCAAGACATAATCAACCAGCGAATCCTGAGTTTAAACCACCTCCACCCTCAAGCTACCGTGATCTCACCTAAACCAACCCTGAGATCACAAAAACAAATCAAGCTTGGATGCCTTAGAATTTCTTCACCATACCTTGAGGAATTTTCCTGTCTCCACCCAGCTGTAGAAGGATCCCTAGAGAAAACTATCTCCACTCCAAACCATTGGGAATTTTCCTGAGGCCAACTCACCCAATTCCAAAGCCTTTCGACAATACACAGATCAATTGAGAATGAATCTCATCACACTATGGCTATCCAGGAAAATGCAAGGCAAGGCTAAAACCATTGTCAAACTAGATAAAACCCATGCCAATGACAACAAATTAACCAAATAAACAAATTCATGTACAATGCATTCACACCTCAATTAGGAAATCACGCATGCAATGTATTACTTGCAATATCTTCCTGCTGAAGCTATTGACCTAACCATCTCCTTGATTTCCTTCGCTTTCCTTTGCTTGTCCTTCGATTTTCTTTCTCAAAATCTAAGTGAATTCCAACATTCTCTAAAAATACTCAAAGCATGCAAGAGTGTATGAGAGAGAGAGAGAATGAAAGGAGAGATCCAAAACTAAAATGGGAAAATATGTCAACTGACAAAAGCTATGTACTGATCTTCTGATGCCTTTTTATTATTGATATCTACTTTTTTCTTCATTTTACTTCTAATCTCCTTAGCATGCAAATTTATGTCTCTTCACCAACCTTTTCACCTATTTTCCTTTATTTTCATAATTAACTTCCAATTATTGCCTCTTTGTCTTGCCAATGCCTTTGCCAATTTCCATAGCCATAAATAAACCAAAAGTGATGCCCACTATAGTGTTTTCCCAACATTCATCTTAGTATATGTGTCCCATGACCTTGGTCTTATTTTTCCTTTATTATCCTCTATTACATGAAACTTTAACTCATGACTATTAAAAATAAATTCCAGGGCAATGAAGGATTGAGGTTAGCTAATATGTCACCTTTGATGAGAAAGTGGCATATTGGAAGTCTAAGGAAGTCTCCATAGATTCTTTAGATGAAGTGAAGCAGGAGGCCTCAAGGGAGGAACATTTGAGTTCTACAAAATGTACCAAAAGGCGAGAACGACCTCAAGAACAAACATAAACAATGATAGTTCCAGTTTAAAGAAGAGACTAGCATGGCTTAGATCTACTTTGGAAGAAGTAGAAGGACATGCAACTCCTAATGGCACATATAGAGAATCTAAGAAACCAAAGAGGTTTTCTAGCTATGCAACTCTCATGAATAAACTTATTGATGCAAAATCTTCCACATATGAAGAAGCAACTAGCCAACAACAATGAAAGGAAGCGATAAATGAAGAGTACTAATCGATCATGAAGAATGATGTCTAGGAGATTGTGCTAAGGCCTGAAGGGAATTTAGTGGTGACTTCCAAGTGGGTATACAAGATCAAGCATGCTACAGATGGTAGTATTGAAAAAATACAAGGTGTGGTTTGTGGCTAGAGGGTTCTCCTAGAAAGAGGGAGAAGACTACACTGAGACTTTGCTCTAGTTTCTAGGTACACCTCCATTATATCCATCATTTCTCTTGCATTGGGATGGAAATTGCGCTAGATGGATGTGAAGGATTATTTCCTTAATGGTGTGATTGAAGAAGAGGTGTACATAGAGAAACCTCAAGTCTTTGAGGTATATGGCAAGGAATCTCATGTTTGTTGAAGAAGGCCTTGTAAGGACTTAAGCAAGCTCCAAGAGCTAAGTAAACTTATATCGATAACTATCTGATGAGATTGAGATTCCAAGAGAGATGTTGATCCAAACCTTTACTTTAAGGTTGTGAAGAATGCACTTGTGATATTATTGTTATATGTTGATGACTTGTTTCTGATTGGTGCTAAGCCTCTGATCATTTAGTGCAAGAAGCAGTTCACTTCTAAGTTCAATATGAAGGATCTTAGGTTGATGCACTATTACTTCGGACTAGAAGTATAGCAGAAACTTGAAAAAGTCTATCTTGTTCAAGGAAAGTGTGTGTTATATATCCTTCATATATTTGGTATGATGGATTGCAAATCAATGGCACCTATCATGGTGACTAAATTGAATAAGTTAAGAGGCTTTGACTCTAGATTGGTAGACCCATATATGTACCAGTGGTTGATTTGTTCATTGACATATTTGGTTAACACCAGGCTAGACATATGCTTTTCTATGAACACATTGATCTAGTTCCACGTTGAATTGAGATATGAGCATTGGATTGCAACAAAAACACATTTTGTGATATTTGCGTGGTATAATGAATTATGGCTTGACATATGTTTCAAACAAAGAGTTATAGCTCCAGGATATACAAATGTCGATTGGGTATGGAGTGTTGAGGATAGGAAGAGTGCCTCAGGAGTATGATTCAATTTGGGATCTTCTACAATATCATGGGTGAGCACGATGTAGATGTTGATTGCACTCAACACCGCTAAAGTTAAATACATCATAGCTAATGAAGCTTATACTGAAGTAGTATGGTTTTAGATTTTGTTCACAAGATTGTCTGACTATGAGTTGGCACTGATGGTGATACACTGTGATAATCAAAGATGTGTAAATATTTTAGAGAATCTTGTGTTCCATACAGGTTTAAGCATATTGAGATTAAGTACCAATACATTTTTGACATGGTGCAAAGGAGAGAAATAAGGCTCGAGTACATCTCCACTGATGAGGAGACAACTGATGTCCTGAGGAAGCTATTACTAGAGACAAGCTCATGTACTTCAAAGACAAGTTGGGTCTCATGGAGATTACCCCTCTCATTGCGAGGGTGTGTCTATATTTCTACAACAAAAATGGACATTCTCTTGAAAGGGAGAATGGTTCCAAGAGATCTAGAGGGCTCAACATGCAGAGTTGAGTGAGTGTCTCTTAGAGGAGGACCCTGATCACACACTAGGAATGGTGGAGTGAGGTCCTAGACCCTGACAACACACTAAGAATTGTGGGTGAGGTCCTGGACCCTTATCACACAACAAGCATGGTAGAGTGAGGTTCTTTAGCATCTAGACCCTGATAACACACCAGGGAGGGAAGAGTGAGGCCTTGGACCCTGATCACAAAATGGGTATGGTGGAGTGAGGTCTTTTTCAGTTGCTAGACTTGATCACCAACTTGAAAGAGGTTGAGTGAGGTCTTGGTCTAGATTTCTTACCAGGAAGGGTGAGTGAGTGTTTGCTAGTTCAGGGTCTCAATGTTTTGGCTTAGGTAGAGGCCATGAGGAGCAATCACTCTAGAGGAGTGAGTCATAATATGCTGATGACATTGCCATGGGTTTGGTACCACCTTGAATATGTCCACTAGCATATGCTAATGATAGATGATGATGATGATAATGATAGATAACCTTTTCTTTAGATACATTTATTCAATTTGAGAACACCTAGGATAGTGATTATGAATACCTCCCTAGCTAAGACGAAGTGTAAATTTGTAACTATGGTTGGTCTTTATGATGTACATTTGGTTACTTGGTTTCATTTATCATTGTAAAGCATATTTATAATTCTTAAGTCAAAGGAATTTATGAAACCAGCGCACAAAATAGAAGAAAAGAGATATCAACACCTTCAAAATAAGCCTCTTCAAGGGGGAAACCTCTTTTACATTACACAAGTGAAAAATTCCTGGATGATACAAATGACAAGACCTACTTTCGATATATAGGAGTTTAAGGGGTCATAATGTAATCAAAGCCAACATAACAATAATAATGTAAGGGCACAACAATAACAATAGTGGGCTTCTAAAGGGCATAATAATAACAATATGGGGACTACATGGGCACAACAATATAATAAGGGGGTTTTACTAATAACAATAAGGGGTTACACTAGTAGTATAGGGACCTAACATGCCCCTCTCCTTCAAAAAGTGTTGTCCTCAACAATTGAGTAGTTCTGGATGCTTCTGTATAAAATTCTCATATTCCCATGTGGAATTTTCAGTAGGTAAGTTCTTCCACTTGATGAGATACCCTAAAACTAATCGATTTTGTAGTTGTGGGGTTCTTGTTTCTATGACTGCTTCAGATTCCAATATGATTTTTCCTTCCTCGTCAAGTTTTGACAATATTGTTTGAACTGGGAGCTTGTCACTTATAAACTTCTTTAAGCATGAAACATGGAAAATTAGGGGCACTCAAGAAGATGCAAGAATCTCCAATTTTTATGCCATAGTACCAATATTTTGCAGTACCTTGTAAGGACCATAGTACTTTGGTGATAATTTATTATACTTCTTAGCTTTCTTGAGGGACAATTGTTTGCATGTTTTTATTCGTAAAAATACCCAGTTGCCTATATCAAAACTTCTTTCACTACAATGTTGATTTGCTTGTTGTTTCATTCGATTTTGTGCCAAAGTGAGGTTATGCTTTAAGAGTTGGATAACTTGTTATTGATGACGGTCTACCTTAACACCTTCATGAGATACAATATGACCCAAGTATTCCACCTCTTGTACTCCAAAGAAACATTTGGAGGTTTTTTCATATAATTGTATCTCACCAATAGTCTGAGCACTCTATCAACATGTTTAACATGATCCTCCCAAGACTTGTTGTAGATTAGTATATCATCAAAAAATACAAACAAAAATTTTCCAAGGAAGGGTTTGAAAATGGAAATCATCAACCCTTGGAATGTAGAAGGTGCATTGGTAAGGCCAAAAGGCATGACCAAAAATTCATAATGACCCTCATGAGTTCTAAATGTTGTTTTTGAACTGTCTTAATGATATCCTGGATGAAGGTCCAACTTGCTGAAGCAAATTTCTCCATAAAATTCATCCAATAATTCATCAATGAGAGGAATGGGAAATTTATCTTTAATAGTGAGCTTGTTGAGCTCTCTATAATCCAGACACATGCACCATGATCCATCCTTCTTGTGCACCAATACTATTGGAGCAGAGAAAGAAATTTGACTAGGTTGAATTATACCAGCCTCTAGGATTTCTGCAACCATACGTTCAATTTCACTCTTTTGTGCAAAGGGATATTTGTAGGGCTTGATGTTTGGAGGAACACTTCTTAGAAATTGAATAGCATGATCATTATCAAAAATAGGTGGGAGGCATTTAGTAGTCTCAAATACATTGGAATTATTTTCCAAGACTTTTTGGAGATCTGGAGAAATAGATGATTTCGACGTGGGAACCTATAGCGAACATAATTGTGAAATTATGCCATGTTGTTCTTCCTTTAGAAGTTTTGTCATGTCATTAGACCTGATTATATTTCCTGGTTTCCTTGTGATACCCCTTAATTCAACTTCCTTTTCTTCTGAAAAAAAATCAAGAAGAGTTCTTAAAAATTAAAAGTTATTGTACCCAAAGATTGTAGCCATTGGACTCCTAGTACAACATCAGCACCACCCATTGGAATGGAAAGCATTGGACTATTCAAAACATATTATCCCATGGATAGCTTGATATTATGGCACTTTCCAGAGCAATTTATGGTTCTTCCATTTGCAACCATCACTTGACACTTTGGTGCTGGATACAGGAAGCAATTCAATTCCTTTGCTATCCTACAATGAATAAAATTATGGGTACTACCCGAATCAATCAACACTATTACATTTTTCTTCTATATATATCCTTATATCTTGATAGTTTGAGGATTGTTAATTCTTGCCAATGCATTACAATATATGGTCAGATTCATTTCTTGATGCTCGATGTGATCTTTCACTTCTTCAACCTTTTTCTTCTTGATATGTCCTTCTATCTTGAGAGTTTGAGGAGTGGTAACTCTTGCCAATGCTTTACAAAATATGATCAAATTCATTTCTTCTTTCTTTGGGGTTGGTTCCTAGTGTATATCCTCTTCTTTTGATGTTTCTTGATCCTTTTCTTCCTCCTCTTCACAATCTATGCAAAATAATTTCTTCTCAACACACTTATGACCTTTAGTGTATTTGCTATCACAAATGTAACAAAGCCCTTTTTCTTTCTTTTCTTCCAATTGTTGTGGTGCAAACCTTGTAGGCTGTGAAAGGCTAGGAGAAAAAACACTTCCATATTTATAGTTGTGAGTGGTAGGATTCCTTGTTTCCATAATTCCACTTTCAATTTTTCTTTCCAACCTGAATGTCTTCTCCAATGAATCAGGTTCCCAAAGACAAACCTCATGTCGAATGTTATCCTTTAAAGTCCCTATGAAGACATCAACCATTTTCTTCTCTAGAATATCATTTACCCTTATATTCAATTTTTGGAAGTCCTCAATGTGTTATGCCATTGAACCCTTTTGTTTGAGATTTATTAGTTGGCTAAAGAAGGTGTTTCTCTTCGTATCATCATAATGTGCTATCATTTCCTCCGTGAAAATTGACCAAGTGACAAGTGGTTTATGAGAAAAAAGCCCTTCATACCATACAAATTGATTCGATTCAAAATAAGAAGATGCAATACACACCTTTGTAGCAGTTTTACATCATGTAGATCAAAATATTATTCCATCTGTAGTATCCAATTTACTGGATCCTTGTCATCAAACTTCCTCATATCACTTTTTCTTGACTTTAGGAGCTTGATCTTAAAACAACTGTAACTTTGTAATTTCAGATCTCCAAGGTCTGAAATTACAACCTGCAGTATCCCTCCATGTCCTCTTTCCAATGCCATTAGTCTGATCGAAATTGGATTCTCCAAGAAGGAGTTATGCCCAATCTCCCAAGATGTCATTCTTATATAATTTTTTCAGTAGAGTGAACTTGTACGAAGTGCCACGTATTATTGTTTCGACCTTTAGAGCTGAACACATTACAAAAAAAATTACAGTCCATCCTCTTTTTGTATCTTCTTACTAAATTTCAATCTGATGCTCAGAGAGGAAATTATGAAACAAGGTATGAAATTTGGTCCCCAGTGTAACCTAGTTTTTAGCTTTAATGGATTTTGATTTTCGAGTCTAAAACTTTGCACAACAACAATTATAGAGAAAATTCCATGATGGCTTGTTTGAGATGGAATTCTGGAGCTTCCACAAACCCTGCCTTCCTCAGGTTAGATCTCCGAAAATATAGCGAGAAAAGATATGAAATTTGGACCCAAGATTTAGGGAGATTTTGTCTCAAATGGGTTTTGTTTTTAGCATCTGAAATGTTGCAGAAAAAACGTTATAGCAAAACTTCCTCGATGACCTGTTTGGGGGAGCGAAACCCTAGAATCCAAAGCTCTGATACTAAATGTTATGAAACCAGCTCACAAAATAGAAGAAAAGAGAGATCAACACCTTCAAAATAAGCCTCTTTGAGGGGGAAACCTCCTTTACATGACACAAATGAACAATTCTTGGATGATACAAATGACAAGACCTCCTTTCTATATATAGGAGTTCAAGGGGTCATAATGTAATCAGAGCCGATATAACAATAATAATGTAAGGGCAAACAATAACAATAGTGGGCTTCTATGGGGCACAACAATATAATAAGGGGGTTGCACTAATAAAAATAAGGGGTTACACTAGTAGTATAGGGACCTAACATTGAGTCAAAATCCCATTGAAACTTTTTAAAGAGGAAAATTTGAATTTTTGAAGCGTAATTTTTGGCTTCAAAAGTGACAAGTTGGCTTACCTCCAAGTCAAATTGGTCCTTGCTCCAAAAGGCACCCATTCAACATATACATATCACTGTATAAAGGAAACACCTCCTACTTCACTTGGGCATTTGATTACAAGTTTCGACAAGCAAGTGAAGGACAAGAAGGACAAAGTAGGATGAAGGAGGAGGCCCATTAGAGAACTTTTGAGGACTAAAATGGGCCTCCTAAGAAAAATGTACAACCAAAATAAACTTTATAAGAACCAATAGGATTCAATATGATAATGTCAACCATGGGGGACGATTCACCATTTTTGGGGTAAAAATGTAAAAAGATTAAAAAATAATAAAATAATAAAACTACTTTTTCAACTTCTATTTTCAACTTATCTCCATAATGTTTTACTCAAATTTCAAGTGGGAGTACTTGTTGGATGAAAATTTTGATTCCTCATCCAAGGTGTAACCATGTTGCATACTTTTGATAGACCCCGCTAAACAAAAAAAGAGAAATACATGAAAAAACGTGATTGCAATCAAATGTTTCATGTATTTCTCATTTTTCATGTAGCAAGGTCCATCGAAAGTATGCAACATGGCTACTCCTTGGATGAGGAATAAAATTATGCATCCAACGAATGTTCCCGCCTGAAATTTGAGCAAACCCGTTGGGAGATAAGTTGAAAATACGAGTTGAAAAAATAGTTTTTCCTTTTTTCCCTCTAAAATTTGATGATGTGATCTATTCTTATTTTATTATTTCCACTATTATTTTATAATTTCCTTAGGAGGCCCATTTTAGACCTCAAAATTACCTAATGCAAAATCTCTCCTTTCTCTCTATCTTGCAACTCATACGTGTGGATTGATCTCTCTCTCTCTCTCTCTCTCTGTTTGTGGTTTGCATTTTTTTGGGGCAACTAATTCAAGGGGGTGAAATTTTTGGGTAACTAGGGAAACTATTGCAAGGCTGAAATTTTTGGGACAACTGGATATTGTAGGAGGGTTGAAATTTTAAGTTAGACAAGTAGAGAAAATGGCAGGATCATATTGGATGACTTGACTTGGAGGAGAATACCAGGTTTGACCATAGGTCTAGGTGTGTCTCTCATTGAACAATAATAGTTTCTCTATTAAAAAGGTTGTTGGGTTTTTCCCCTTTGTGAGTTTTCCTACGGTAAATCTTGTCTTCTTTTGTGTATTGTGATCTCTATTGTTTTATTATTCTTTATGGTTGAATTTCTTAAGTACAATTGCTTAATGATACATTAGAATAAGTTAAAATAAGATCTACATCAAAAGTAATTATCAAAATTCCAGAAATATTGTGATAACCGAAATGGAATTAAGAAAATAAATGCCCCCTTTCTTGTTACCACTTACCACTATGGTTTCCCCCCCTTCCCCCCGTAGAAACCACTTTGGTTTTCAGGAACCACAAACTAGAACCATGCGCTATATCTTTGAGTTTTGGAATCTTGAAAAACTTTAACAATCTTGAGGATCTGATATTGAGGATTGTGCAACACAATGGGAAAAGATTTGTCAATCAACTCCATTAATTAACGTATCAACTAGAGGTGTTGGATCGATCGAATTATAGATTTTTTATGAGAACAATGACAAAGGCAGAGATTTTAGGTGTTACATTAGTTGGTCTGAATAAGAAATAACAACTTGAACCAAACATGGATTAAAATAGCAACCCCAAAAAAACCACTATTGAAAATCTTTGAATTCACCCACCTCATTACTTATGATCCTTGAGGAAATACCTGCAACCAGTCAATCCTTCTTATGGGTTGATTACAGGGAATCCTTGCTATATTGGGATTATAATACACATAGACTATAATTATGAGAGAATTCAATTGACAAAGTTTTAAAACTACAAATATCAAAACACAATGAATACATAGGCATAAACTTAACTCGTGAAATTTCAATTACAAAGAAGAACATAATTACGAAGAATTTTACAACCTCACTCCTCGTTTTGTAGGGCCCTCATTCTCTTCCTAAAATTACACCCTTAGGTAATCTCCTTTTAAAATATTTTTATTACAAAATGGAGATGGTTAACTAACAACAATCTTAATCCAATAACATATGTCCCTCCTCTAAAAACTAGATATCACTATATCCTAACAACTAGCTACAAATTTCCCTCCAAAAGCACTTCAACATAACTTCCTAACCATAAAAATTAAAATATTACCCTTTAAAAAAAACCTAAAAAAAACCAAATGCCTGACTCCCTTTGGAACCTCAAAATAAAATGCTCCCTCATCATTATAATATTGATAATATCTATCTTACATATTTATGTGATACTTTTTAAATATAAAAATGATTATTTCATGGAATAATTATCTCACGTGTAATATCTCATGTTATCTTATGTAATGGTACCATGTCTAAATCTTGTTATATTTAATATAATGAGTACTTTTAATGTAATATTTTGATAGTTGAGATCAAATATAAGCTTTATTCAACTTCAATAAAGCGAATATCCTATTATTATAATATTTTAAATTGTGTTAAGTTATTAAGGTCAAGTGGAAGCCTAGAACAACTTTGGTGGAATAAAACACTTTTCATATAATATATATTTAAAATTGGAGAATGTTACATTATAAATAATTGTGAGAAAATTATAACTCTTTGGTAAATTTAGAGGAATATATACACTTAATTCAATATTCTTATATTGGGAAAGCTCTTAAAGTGAAAATAACAAACATCTTGAAATTCTTTACCTTCATATTTTTCATTTGCATATCCTTTTTAACTGTAATTGATTTTAGAGACACTTTGAATCATTAATACTATGCATCAATACAATTTAAGCATTGCTCATAGGAAATATCTTAGAACAACATATCTTTGATAACTTGCATAACTTACCACACAACAATAATATAATGTACTTTAAACTTTTTTACCTGGCTTTTTCATCCATGCATTTTTTCTTGAATTTGATTTCATTTATTTTTTTCATCAAAAATGTTTATAGTAAACACAATTATCCCACATTAATAATAATTATTATTTCAAAATCACTTTCCCACAACTTATCACACATAAGAATATGAAACATTTTGAATTTATTTATTTTTATGTTTTCTTTTTCATTTCGATCCATCGTGATTTTTCTTTTTCTAAAAACATTTTATCTCTTATACTTCATAAATAAAAGCCATATCTTTACCTAAGCTTTTCTACTAAAGTTATTTTTACAAATTTCACCATATTACTAAAGTTAAAATTGCTCTACTATATTAATACAAGCATTTTAATTTACATTAATTTCCATTTATACATGCATCTTCATCTTGATTCATTTTTTCTTAGAGGCACATTATATTAAAAATATTAAAATTCATAAAAACAATTATCACATAATGATTACACCGATAGGCATCCCGTGTATTAGAATTGGACACTTTAATCATTTTCTTAATTACATATTCCAATCATATGATTGAAAAAGAAAGATACTTGTATATTCTCATCGTCGCCACTACATTAATGGATGGAATGGATGGAGGTAACTTCCTTACATATCTAAATCATGTGATTAAACCTTGTTTAGATTAATTTTTTACCAAATCATGATAAAAAAAATTATTGTCTTTAATCATTTACCACTTATGAAGATTAATAAAAATTATATTCACTTCATTGAAACATGGCTTACTAAAATGCACACAACTTATTTTGAAAGCATGTCATCACTGTTGAAAATAAGGTTGAATTATGAAAAGTATCCTCATGCCAAATGTCATGGTAGCTCATGGTAGTCTAATGAACATGTTACCACCCAAGTTTTTACAAGTATACTATATAATCAACGATATAAATTAACACTATGGTTTTTAGGTTTAATGTTTTCTTCGATTTATAGTACGAAATAATGTTTATAGTTATTACATTGAAGGCATTTTTTATTGTGAAGTTTTATGAGGTGACACTATAGAGATTTGTAGGCTGACATTGTAGAGATCTTCCATGTGGAATTTTTAAAAATAAACCCTCTATTTAACGTAGTCACCCTCCCATCTGTTTAACATTTCCACTGATGTGACCCAGCCCACGCTTTCACTTAGCCTCGCCTTTACACCTGTTATGGGCTTTATGACGTGGAATGTCTGGTTGTTGTTTTCGGTGGTTGTATGCAATATGGATAGTAGATATTTTGTTAGGCGACTGGGAGTGAGTTGATGCTTTATTAAATGTTCACCTACAATCCTCGGGCCTAGTTCCCTCCGGTTGATCTTTGCCCAAAACGCCTTGGCTTCCCGGTCATTCGGGATTGTTCAGTTCTACTATGCGGCTCTGCGAGGGTTTGTTGGGTTGCTCTCGTGAATATGGAAATCTCTGGTTTCCTTTGGGTGTGGTTGTGAATGAATGTCGGCCTTCCAAACTTGGTTATGCGGTTGCCTATGGATTTCTCCTATGGCACGAGTATGCCTTGGCTCTAGAGGTGCACTTGCTCGAACTCTTTTCAAACAGTAGGTTCCCTGGTCTCATTCTGTCGTTCTTTTGTAGTTTGGTTCTGGTGTCTGGTCCCTCGTCCGATGATTGTCACTTGCTATTGTTATTATTGCCTTTGGTCTCTGCTTGTTATGTAAAGTGGGTTAACTTCAGGTGCCCTTGAACTCAGGTAATAGGGTGATGGACTTCCGTGGTTGCAAACAGGTAAAAGGTCCTCTCCTTGATTTAATTCAACCTTCTTCTAGTGTAGGCTCTGACCAGGCCTTCTCCTTCTATCTCAGTCTCTTTCGATTTGTCAGCAGCTCTGTTCCATGAACTCCTTGGTCCGGTCACACTTAGGTGAGTTATATAACCCTTCTATTTCTATTTTGCTTCGATTTTCCAAGTCTTGCTATACAGATATATCCACTGAGCTCTGTTTGGTATGTCCAGGTCAATGGTTCGACCTAGGTACGCGGATTCTTTATGAATTCGGTCTCCCAAATGTGGCAACTCTCTACCAGTAGGCTCTGGCTCTTAAAGCCTGTTAATGTACTGTTAGGATTTTTAATTTTCTGTTGGGTTTATAGCTCGCCGTTTTGCCTTCGTGTGTAGTATAAATCCCTTTTGGAAACGAAGCTTCAATCTGGCTGTCATTTTGGTTCTGGTTGGCTGTTCATTTGAGTTAAGAGGGTTCACTGTTGCCAAACTCTAGGCTAGGGTTTGTCCCTTTTGTGGACGCTGACACTTGTTTTATGTATAAACGAATGTAATATGTCTATATTTCTTGGATCAATAGTAATGTGGACATAATTTTATTATCTCTATTTACTTATGAAAATGTGAGGATTCGTTTGAAAGTACCTCTGCTATGGTTTGTTCCTTCTGACACTCTGTTTCCGGTTCTTTATCCTCTCGGTCATCTTGCTGTGTTTCATTGTTCTGGTTGTGGCTCAATTCGTTTGTTCTTTGCTCTGATTTTGGACGTATGTATGAATTCAATGTTGTTTGCTATTGGGAACACAATGAAACACGACCTTACAGTGGTCGTTCTCTGTCTGCTGGCACTGTTCTTAACAATTCAATAAATGAAAATACAGTAGTACAGTAAATAGACAATGATACAGATGGACAGTTTAGAAATATGATTTGTCTCTATTTTATTTCTTTATTCTAAAATTGCTGAATCTTTTTCCTATTTTACATTGCTGCATTTATACATCTTTGGTTTACAGTTAATTGAAACTGCAATTGTTTTCAGTTTAATAGAAATAATATGGTTGTGTAACTACAGTTTGGTTGACATGACAAGGCCTTCATTTAGACAATTTTGTCTTTTCCTCCTTAAGTTGGCAGAACAATTATTAAACTGTGGTTTGTTTCTGTCGGATAAATAACATCCTTAATCGACCAATAACTTTGACTAACACAACAATTAAAAGAAAAACAAAACAAAATCCTAACTCATGTCCTCATAAACTAAACATAATAAATAAAAAAAAACAATCCAAATGCTCAAACAATTTTCCAACTTGGCGGAGACTTCACCCGGTCATGGTGAGCTAGATGCTCCTACATCAGGCTCCCGAGGCAAAAAGAAATCATGGCTCCAGTCCATGAGCTTCTCGACTGAAGAACCTGTCTGTTCAATCTGCCTGGCATCAAGCCACGAATTGTCCTCAATAGGATGGTTCTTCCACTTGACCAGGTATTGTACATACTCCTTCCACCGAGTTCGTTTAACCACCTGAGTGTTGAGAACGCTTTCGATCTCGGGAGGTTGAACGTAAGGCATATTTCTCTTCCAAGCTTCTCCTCCATCCTGGGTATTCCATGTGGGTCGCGTGGTTTCATCTTCTTCCTTCTCCTCTGGGTCAGCCGTATAGGGAAACAGGTCTGTTACATTAAATATAGGTGAAATTCCTATTCCAGGTGGCAACTGTATCTCATAGGCATTCACCGAGAATTTTCGAAGGACTTTGCAAGGTCCTATCTTTTTATACTTCAATTTATTGTACGTACCCTTAGGGAAGAGTTCTTTGTGCAAATGCGTGAGGACTTCATCCCCCACGCTAAATTGTACTTCCCTTCTCTTCAAATTTGCTTTCTGTTTATATTTTAAGCTGTTTTCCTGCAATTTAATTTTTACCTGTTCATGCAAATCTTTCATCACGTTAGCGAAATATTCTCCATCTGCGCTTCACATTTCTTGTAGTCCAAGGTCCTGCAGTTCATGCACTCCGCGAGGATGCATACCATACAGGATCTGAAATGGGTTGAAACTTGTACTACAGTTAAGCGAGTCGCTGTAAGCGAACTCTGCTTGTGCAAGTGCTCGATCCCACATTTGCAAATTCTCTCTAACCAAGCTTCGTAACATGTTTCCCAGACCCCTGTTTACAACCTTCGTTTGCCCGTCGGTTTTCGGGGGATATGCAGAAATATAGCTTAGCTGTGTGTCCATTTTTTTCCACAAGGTACGCCAAAAGTGTCCCATGAACTTCACATCCCTGTCCGAAAGGATCGATTTAGGCAATCCATGTAACTTGACAATCTCATTGAAAAACAAGTGGGCCACGTGGGTGGCATCACTGGTTTTCCTGCAAGGAATAAAATGCGCCATTTTTTAGAATCTGTCCACTACTACCATTACCGAGTCGTAGCCTCACTGGGTCTTAGGTAGACCTAAGACGAAGTCCAAGCTGACTAAGTCCCATGGTCTGCCTGGAATAGGTAACAGTGTATACAGTCTTGTGTTTAACTGTGACCCTTTGCTAACTTGCACACTTTGCATTTGGCCACAAATCGCTGTACATCTCTCTGCATCTTTGGCCAAAAGTAGAAATGATTAAGCTGCTCGAGTGTCTTTTCCATGCCAAAATGTCTAGCCAAACCTCCACTATGCTTCTCTCGAATAATATTCTCCCTCATCGAGCAGTCAGGTATGCACAGCTGTCCTCCCTTAAACAACAACTTCTCCTATATATTGTAGTCCAACCAAGGACTGTTATCTCTCACTAAGGGGTTCTGACATGCCTCATAGGCCTCCTTAAAATCTGTATCAGTCTGGTATAAGTCCTGTAAGTGCTCAAAACCCAGCACCTGCACAGTGCTTTCCTGCAGAAGTAGAGCTTTCCTACTTAGCACATCTACCACCTTGTTCGCCTGCCCGCTAATATGCTTCAATACGAAATTGAAACTCTGCAAATACTCCACCCTTTTGGCGTGTTTGTGGTTCAGCTTGTGCTGCTACATTACATAATGTAGTGCAGAATTATCTGAAAACAACACAAATTCATTTCCCAATAGATAATGCCTCCAGTGTTTTAATGCATGTATAATAGCATAGAACTCCTTATCATACGATGAATATTTCTGTCAACTCTCATTCAGCTTCTCGCTGAAAAACGCTACACGCTTATCCTCCTGGCTGAGTACAGCTCCTATTGCTATCCCGCTAACATCACAAGGAACCTGAAATAATTTCTTGAAATCCGGTAATCTCAGGATTGGCCTCTCAGTGATATTTCTCTTTAACAACTGGAAACTTCTCTCCGCTACCTCCATCCATCAAAAAGGCTAGCTGGCCTTTTTGATGGTGTCCAACATAGGTGCACAAATTTCGCTAATTTTTTTTATGAATTTCCTGTAAAAACTCGCTAATCTGTGAAAGCTACGTATCTCAAATAAATTTTTCAGAGATGGCCATTTCACTATTGCTGCCACCTTCTCCGGATCCATCTTTAGTTCATTCTCTGCTATTACAAACCCCAAATAAATCAATTCCTTTTGCAGAAAAGTACATTTCTTCAAATTTATTAGCGGTTTATTCTGCTGTAATTTCTCCAACACTTTCCATATGTGTGTTCTTCCATTGTCCTACTAAAAATAAGTATGTCATCCAAATATACTATCAAAAACTTCTTGATGTACTCTTTCAACATCTCATTCATTAACCTCATGAATGAACTGGGTGCATTTCTCAGCCCAAATGGCATGACCAGCCATTCGTACAGCCCCTCATTCGTCTTAAAGGTTGTCTTCCATTCATCCCCCTCTTGTATCTGAATTTGATGGTACCCGCTCTTCAAGCCTATCTTAGAGAAATAAGCTTCCCCGCTTAAACAATCCATCATATCATCCATCCATGGCAGTGGAAACCTGTACCGGATGGTGATTTTGTTGATGGCCCTTGAGACAGTGCACATCCACCATTCTCCTCCCTTCTTGGGAGCGAGGATTGCTGGAACAACACAAGGGCTTAAGCTTTCCCTTATCAACCCCTTGTCCAAAAGTTCTTGCACCTGTTTCCTAATTTCTTCATTGTCTTTGGGGCTCATTCGGTATGCCACTTTGTTCGGCAAACTGACTCTGGATATGAAGTCGATATGATGACTTATGCTCTGTTTGGGGGGTAATTTGTCTGGAAATTCATCTACAACTATGTCCATAAATTCCTGCAACATTTGTTGGATTTCCATAGGTAAATCTGATACCTTTGTATGCAACAATACTGTCCTTGCTTTCTTTACAATTGCATAACCTATCTCACTGTCTTCAACTTGCTTTAGAAACTGTTTTCCACTAACCAACAATGTTCTTGGTTCACTAGTCTGTGTTGTCCCTTCTTCCTTGATGGGCACAAGCATATGCTTGATTCGATCCTTAACAAATTTATAACAGTTCGTCAATCCATCGTGTACCACTTTCCTGTTGTATTGCCAAGGCTTGCCTAGCAGTATGTGACATACATCCATCGGCATGATGTCACAAATGACTTTATCCTTATATCTGCCTATTTGAAACTCCACCTCACACTGTTCAACCACCAGCAACTGATGGCCTTTTTGTAGCCATGAAACTCTGGAAGGGTTGGGATGCTTCAAGCGTTTCAACTCCAATTTTTCTACCATCTCTGTGGACACTAAGTTATCAGTACTACCGCTATCAATAATTAACCTACAACACTTACCTCGTGACTTACAAATTGTTCTAAACAAAGCCTACTGCGTCTGTTCAGTGATCTCCTTGACTGGTTTTAACAACACCTTGTGTAGTACCAGAGCTTCCCCTATCTTTGGAGCATTTTCTGCTTCTTGGGGAGGTGCCGCTGCTTCCTCTGGTTGTGCCACATATGCACCCCGCTGTCCAGCTTGATCTACTTCTGGACGTTCAAATGATCGGTGTCCCCATTTATGGCACCTATAACACTGATAACCAACCCCTCTTCCTCGGCCATTTCCCTTGCCTCACTGGGATGAACTACCACCTCTCGTGCTATCAACTCTGTCTACTAATCCGGAAGCTTTGGAACTGTTGCCTTCCTCGTTGCTACTAGCAGTCCGACCTCTGCCATATGACTGGCCTTTTTCCCTGCCGGCTCCTCGTCCTCTCTGGGCATTCTGCCTTCTGGTAATTTTCTCTTCAGCTTTCATCGCACTTTGATACACTTCCTCACTGTTGTTCGAAGACAAAATGCTGATTTCATCCAAAATATCTAACCTTAACCCATTAACATACCTGGTTGTTCTTTCTACGGTATCCTTTGTATATCCAACTCGCAAATTCACTCGATAGAACTCCTCCGTGTACTCCCTTACCGTCAATCCTTTCTGTTTCAGATTCTGCACCTGCTTATGTAGTGCAATCTGATAGTCTCTCAACAGAAATATGCCCTTTAACTTAACCACCATCCTTGACCAGGTTTTAATCGGCGCCTTGTTCAATCTTTTCCTCTTGTTCTCGACACTATCCCACCATAGGGCTGCGTGTCCCTTCAATTTCGTCACAGCAAACTTAACTCTGTGGTCTTAGCTGACTTCCTCGCACTCGAAATACTTATCCATCTCGCTAATCCAATCCAATAAAAATTCGATAGACAGGCCGCCATCATAAGTCGGGGAGTTCTGGCTTGGGTTTACTGGTTGCTACTAAAACAGATCTCAACAATCTCACTTCTGCAGACTCACCTTCTAGTCCATCTACTGCTCCTTCAGTTTCCTCTTCACTGTCATCGCCTATTTCCGGATCTCTTCGTCTTCCTGCCTCTACTGCCTCCAAACAGGCAGTAAGAATTCTGATCTCCTCTCTCATTCCTTCCTCTGGCAATCTTCGAGCACCTCCGCCACGACCCCGCCTTCCTCTTTTCATTCCTCCTACTAACATAAAAAACTGCTCTGATACCACTCTGATGTGACCCAGCCCACGCTTTCACTTAGTCTCGCCTTTACACCTGTTATGGGCTTCATGATGTGGAATGTTCGATTGTCGTTTTCAGCGGTTGTATGCGATATGGGTAGTAGATATTTTGCTAGGTGGTTGGGAGTGAGTTAATGCTTTATTAAATGTTCACCTACGATCCTCGGGCCTGGTTCCCTTCGGTTGATCTTTGTCCAAAACGCCTTGGCTTCCCGGTCATTCACGATTGTTCGGTTTTTCTGTGCAGCTCTGCGAGGGTTTGTTGGGTACACTGTATGGTTCTTGCTCGGTGAATATGGAAATATTTGGTTTTCCTCTGGGTGTGGCTATGAATGAATGCTGGCCTTCCAAACTTGGTTATGCGGTTGCCTGTGGATTTCTCCTATGGCACGTGTCTGCCTTGGCTCTGGAGGTGTGCTTGCTCGAACTCTTTTCAAACAGTAGGTTCCCTGGTCTTGTTCTGTCGTTCTTCTGTAGTTTGGTTCTGGGGTCTGGTCCCTCGTTCGATGATTGTCACTTGCTATTGTTATTATTGCCTTTGGTCTCTACTTGTTATGTAAAGTGGGTTAACTTCAGGTGCCCTTGAACTCAGGTAACAAGGTGATGGACTTCCGTGGCTGCAAATAGGTAAATGGTCCTCTCCTTGATTTAATTCGACCTTCTTCTAGTGTAGGCTCTGACCAGGCTTGCTCCTTCTGTCTCAGGCTCTTTCGATTTGTCAGTGGCTCTGTTCCACGAACTCCTTGGTCCGGTCACACTCAAGTGAGTTATATAACCCTTCTGTTTCTATTTTGGTTCCATTTTCCAGGTCTCGCTATACAGATATATCGACTGAGCTCTATTTGGTATGTGCAGGTCAATGGTTCGACTTGGGTACGCAGATTCTTTATGAGTTCGGTCTCCCAAATGTGGAAACTCTCTGCTGGTAGGCTCTGGCTCTTAAATCCCGTCAATGTACTGTTAGGGTTTTTAATTTCCTATTGGGTTCATAGCTCACCGTTTTGCCTTTGTGTGTAGTCTAAATCCCTTTCGAAAATGAAGCTTCAATCTAGTTGTCGTTTTGGTTCTGGTTGGTTGTTCGTTTGAGTTAAGAGGGTTCACTGTTACCAAACCCTAGGCTAGGTTTTGTCCCTTCTGTGGACACTGACACTTGTTTTATGTATAAACGAATGTAATACATCTATATTTCTCGGATCAATAGCAATGTGGACATAATTTTATTATCTCTGTTTACTTATGAAAATCTGAGGATTCGTTTAAAAGTACCTCTGCTATGGTTTGTTCCCTCCGACACTTTGTTTCCGGTTCTTTATCCTCTTGGTCATCTTGCTGTGTTTCTCTGTTCTGGCTGTGGCTCAATTCATTTGTTCTTCGCTCTGATTTTGGATGTATGGATGAATTCGATGTTGTTTTCTTTTGGGAACACAATGAAACATGACCTTACAGTGGTAATTCTCTATCTACTGGCACTGTTCTTAACAATTCGATAAATGAAAATACAGTAGTATAGTAAATAAGCAATGATAAAGATGGAAAGTTTAGAAATATGATCTGTCTCTATTTTATTTCTTTATTCTAAAATTGCTGAACCTTTTTCCTATTTTACATTGCTGCATTTATACATCTTTGGTTTACAGTTAATTGAAACTGCAATTGTTTTCAGTTGAATAGAAATAATATGGTTGTGTAACTACAGTTCGGTTGACATGACAAGATCTTCATTTAGACAATTTTGTCTTTTCCTCCTTAAGTTGACAAAACAATTATTAAACTGTGGTTTGTTTTTTTCAGATAAATAACATCCTTAACCGACCAATAACTTTGACTAACACAACAATTAAAAAGTAAAACAAAACAAAATCCTAACTCACGTCCTGATAAACTAAACATAATAAATAAAAAAAAAACAATCCAAATGCTCAAACAATTTTCCAACATGGCAGAGACTTCACCCTGTCATGGTGAGTTGGATGCTCCTGCATCAGCCACCCTCTACCGTCTCTTTAACATCGTCAATGTTCTTTTGCATCGTAATGTGCAAATACTAGTTATAATGTTATTGGGGTTTAAGTTTATAATGATTATCAAAACGTTTTTATGGTTTATATGTGTGGGGGGAAGTGCTTTAGGTTTAATGTTTATAAGTTTAAGTGTTCATGTTTATAATATAATGTAATATTTTAGGTTTAATATGTGTTGATAGATTTTTTTATTAATAAAAGTTATTAATTTAAACATGTTTTTTGATTTTTATCAAATCATAGCTTTTAGCTTTTAATATTAAATTTTTAGTTTAAGTTTAACATTTAAGTTTATAATTAGATTTAGGGTTTAATATTGTTTAGTTTTCATAATATTATTTTAACAAAAATTTCAATATTAATTTAAATTTAATAATAATTATATTTAGTTTATTTTTTATATATAATAATAATAATTCTACATTAGGTTAGTTCACACATAGTTTAATAATTATTTTTAATATAACTAATATATTATTAGTAATTTTATTAGCAATGTAGATTAATAATTTTATTCTAATTATTAAAGTTTTAATAATTTATTTCATTAGTTTTATTTTATAATATATTGCATTAGGTTTATAATAAAATTTGGTCAGTATAATAATGGTTAATAACATCATTATTTATTATTATTATTAATATTTTCACATTAAGTCTCATTAATATTAATATTAACATTTTGATAACATTAATAACAATTATATAACATAGAGACTTTGGTTGATCATGTTAGACCATTCTAATTATGGTTGACCATAATTAACCATTAAATTTAGGTTTTTAATGATCGAGGAATACATGATGAGAGGAACGCGGATGGAGAAAATGAAGATGGAACGTGACTAGGGTTTACAGCCAAGGACTGCACTTGACAGTCCTATAACTCTCGGAAGTTGGAAAGGCAGGGGGCGGGCTTGGGGATAGGGGCTAATGGTTTGGCAAGTCGAGCACAACAATAGGAGGGACAGAAATGAAAATGGTGAGAACTGATAGAGAAATGAGTGGCATGGCGGGGGGGTGAGATCCCCTCCTACCGAAATGTCACAGTAGGAGAGACAAGCAACTAGGGATCAGCTGGTGGAAATGGAAAATGAGGAAAGGGGCTACCTATAATGGGAGTGAAATGGTAGGCTGGACTGGGAGGAAATTCCTGCCCAGAGCCTCCAAAAAACCTAGGTTTGTATTACCTAATAATAAGTTAGAGGAGTACAGAGGATACATAAAGGATCATGCTTTGATCTGTAAGTTTATAGGGGCATGGCCAATGGAGAAAGAACTGACAAAGTGGATACAACAAAGATCGAAACCAAAGGGGCACATCAATTTGAAACTAGGGGCGAAAGGGTTCTTCTCGGTTATCTTCTCTAATCTGGAAGATAAGAAGAGGATATTCGAAGATGGACCCTTATTTTTTAACAATGCAGACGTGTTTATTAGACACTAGGAGGAATGCTATAACCCGGATCAGGAAAAGATGTTGGAAACACCTATTTGGGTGCATCTCTTCAACCTCCCAATGGATTTCTGGGACCTTGAAATTCTAGAAGGGATAGGAAACTCGATCAACACCTTCATCAAAGTGGCAGGCGTAATGAGGAAAGGTAGGTACACCTCATACAAAAGAATCTGCGTGTAGATGAATATTATAGATCCATTACTAGGTTGTATAGAAGTTGAATACCATGATGAAGTTTGGCAACAAACTCTAGATTATGAGCACATCCCATTTAGATGTCGAAGATGCCATGAATATGGGCACTTGTATCGAACATGTCCATTAAATAACCCAGATAACCACATGAAAGGAAAGAAGACAGGTGAGGAAACATGAAATGAAGATGAAGATTGCTTCCAGGAAGTTCACAGAAGGAGAAGAAATCAGAAACCTGCAGGGTCACAAAAGACTCATTAAAATGAGACAGAGCAACAAAACCCCAACAGGTATGCTACCCTGCACTCAGAGGAGGTGGGGGAGATGAACGAGGAAGCCATCAAGGAAAAGATAGATACACAACATAAGGAAAAAGAGGGAAGGAAATCAAAGGGACAAGAAGAAAAGGAAAAAGAAGGTGAGGGAAATAGCATGCAAATGGTAGAACAGAACCAGATGGAGATTGATAACCAAAAAGAAGATTTCAGTGTGGAGGATCAAGTGATGAAAAGATTACTATAGGAATGGAGACACCTAGATGGACACTTCATTCCAGAGGATAAAAAAAAAACTATATAAAGAAACCTTTCAGCAATATAAGCTAAAACAGGGATCGACTCTAATAGTCCAACCAAAACACCTAGGGTCACAAGGGGAACAAGGAAAGGACCCAGGAGGACAAGGAAAAGGGGAAGAAGACCCATGAATGAGTCTATACAGATGGTAGGGGAAATGCTAGTAAACTCGAGACGAGTGGTGCCATTATGAGAGGTATTCCAACAACCACCCAAACTGTTAAAATGATCATCACAACCTGAAATATCAGAGGCCTCAATAGCAGGGGAAAATATAGATACCTCAAAGAGAGATTGAAAAAGGAAAGACATAGTATTATGATCCTACAAGAAACGAAAATTAGTGAAAAAAAGCTAAGAGAGATTCTGGAAAATCACACACCACATTACCAAGTAATAGGACAAGATACAAATGGCAGTGCGGGAGGACTGGCCATAATTTGGAACCCAGGAGAAATATGGTTTGAAGAATGGGTTAGTATGCCATGAATCCTCTCTAGGATATTCAAGGTCATTGGCTCCAATGAATGGGTACTCCTTACTGGAGTATATAGCCCACACATACCAAGGGAAAGGAGGTCATTTATCCAAAATCTAGCAAAAGTGAGAAGCTTATACCCGGATGACCTATGTATGGTGGGAGGGGACTTCAATATGCTCACCTCTCTAGAAGAAAAAAGAGGGGGCATGAGGATAATTGACATAGATATGGAACTCTTCGGAGACACTATAGCATAGCAAAGGCTATTTGACATCCAAACAATAAATGGGATACACACTTGGAACAACAGAAGAGGGGGGAGCCAACAGATCACCTCCAGATTATATCGATTCTTGGTATTGGAACAAATAATGAGTAGAGATATCTTCATCGAAGCTTCAATTCTCCCTGGGATGGGCTTAGACCACTGGCCAATTACGATGAAAGTGGATCTGAAAGCCAACCTAAAAAATTGTCCCTTCAAGTTTGAAGCTTTTTGGCTCAGAGATCTTAACCTCATCAAAAAAATCGAGGGATGGTGGAAGAAAAGTGAACAGAGGGGGAGGAACTATATGCAGACATTCCAACTAAAACTCAAAGAGATAAAAAATAAAATAAAGAAATGGAACAAAGAGGAATTTGGCCACATTATGAAGGGCCAGCAACAACTCAACAAAAAAATGGAAGAAGTGCAACAAAAAATAATTAGGGAAGGGAAATCAGAGGAGACTGCAACAGAAGAAGGAAGGATCATAAGTCAATTGGAGAAAGGCAAAAGAAAGAGGAGATTTTGTGGAGATAGAAGTCGAGAGTGAACTGGCTAAGAGAAGGAGATCGGAACACTAGGTTCTTCCATAAGGCCATGATTCAACACCGACAAAACAACAAAATATTTTCACTCAAAAACAACGAAGGGAACCACAACACACAACATGAAGAGATATAAGGAATCCTAGTAAATCACTTAAGGGATCTCCTAATAGAACCTCAAGTGGATAGAAAGGAAGCAATGCAAAGAATCTCCCAACACAATCCCCAAAAGGTCACCCATGAACAAAATCTATCCTTGATGCGAGCGGCAACAATGGAGGAAGTGGAAGAAATCGTTAAGGGAATGAAAAAGATTAAGGCCCCAGGCTCGGATGGATTTACAATTGAATTCTTCCAAGCCACGTGGTCATTCATGGGAGCAGACATCCTAGAAGTTGTGGAGGAATCAAGACGTAACCAAAAGGTATGTCCTGGTATCAACTCCACTTTCATTACTCTCATCCCTAAGAATTCCAAAGCAGAGGACCGTCAGGGATTTAGACCTATTGCCTTGTGCAATGTCATCTATAAAATAATAGCCACCCTAATATCTAAAGGATTAAAACTGCTCCTCCCAAACATTGTTTCCCCAGAATAAACATGCTTTGTAGAAGGCAGACAAATCTTAGATGAACTGGTCACTTCACAAGAGGTGGTGCACTCCCTTAAGGAAAAGAAAGCTTCAGGAATGGTTGTGAAGCTCGATCTCTCCAAGGACTATGATAGATTAAGTTGGGAATATCTAAGGACCATTCTCAGGGCATATGGCTTTAATAACAGAAGGATAGAATGGATAAGTGCTATGATATCCACCCTTGTTTTATCTATCCTTCTAAATGGAACCCCTACCAATACTTTCAACTCCACTTGAGAGTTGAGACAAGGGGACCCCTTGTCTCCTTTCTTATTTATTATTGCTGCAAAAGGTTTAGGGAGATACATAAAAAAGGAAGCCGAGACGTCTAGAATCAAGGGACTCAGGATATGGGGGAATGACCTAGCAATTACACATCAACAATTTGTGGATGACATCATGCTCTTCTACCAAGCCTTTCTCAAGGAAGCTCAAAGAATGAAAGAAATTTTGGATACCTTCATGCAGGCCTCTGGCACCCAGATCAATAAGGAACAATCCTGTACCTTCTTTTTCAACACCCCGGGGAATGTGAAAGCCTACCTAGCTAGGATCATGGGATTTAGTACAGGTAACCTCCCCACGAAGTACCTGGGGATGCCACTCATGGAAAATCCCCTAAAAATGGCAGGATGGTAACAAACAATTGAAAAGATCCAAGGAAGACTGGGGAATTGGGCCTTTCGATCCCTAAATCTTGCAGGCATAAACGTCTTAGCAAAAGTAGTGCTACAGTCAATTCCAATCTACCAGCTGTCTGGTATGGAAGCCCCCAAGGGGGCATGCACCAAAATGGTAGACATCTTCAAAAAATTCTTATGGGGAGGGGCACAACAGAAGAAAAGATGGGCTCTGTTGTCCTGGTAGGGATTGACAAGGAAAAAGGTGGAGGGAGGACTCAGCCTACGAGACCCCTATACCCTAAACCAAATCATGGGGGCAAAAATTTGGTGGCATTGGATAGGAGGAGGAGGAGATATATGGAAACAAATCTGGACAAGAAATTATAACATGCCAGAGAGAACGGAGGAAATCCTTTGGTATAGAGACCCTCCTAAGGGGTTAGCTATACGAAATTTAGGAAGACAAAATCAAGAGATCATAGCACAACATGCCTTTTTGGAAATTCGAAATGGAAGAACAATGAAATTCTGGGAGGAGACATGGTAGCAAAGAGGAAAATTGATAGATAGGCAGGATGAGACATCATAGATACACCACCATTAGGAATATGCACTTGGTAGAACAATTCTGGAATGAAGGGCAAGGGACTAGAAACTGGAGAAACTAGAAAAAGATAGAAGAATGGGGGTAATGTATAATGACAGAGAAAGGGGAAGAGTTTGATAAAGAAATGAGTACAAGGAAAAGAACTATCATAGTAGGACTGGACATCCTGAGATGAGGGCATTCAAAAAAAGGAACATTCACTATCAAAGAACCGTACAAGCTAAAAGCAAAGCAAGAATAAGATAGAGAAGCACTATTATGGAAATTTTTTTGGAAAGGAGGATGGTGGCCGAAGGTAGCCCATTTCCTCTGGCTTGTGTGCAAAGGGAGAACACTGACTTGGGATCAGTTACATAAAAAAGGTATACAAGGCCCATCCTTCTGTTAGATGTGCTGACAAAAAGAAGAATAAACAGAACACATGATGAACTCCTGCTCGTTCACGATTCAACAATAGGAGAAAATACAAGGTGCATTTGGAATACTGGATAGAAACCACCAAAGCATAAAAGAAACAATTCTAATATGGGGAAACAAAAACTTCTGAAGCCCTGTCTTGAACTGGGCATGGGGACAAGCCCTGGGGTTCAACCTATGGATTATGTGGAAAGAACGAAATAACAAAATTTTCAAAAACAAAATTTCAACACAAGAGCAGGTATGGGAAGGATTAGTGAACAACATCAGGGAAATGTTTCTTGCAGAAAAATGGAGCCCAGAAGACTCATAAGTTCCTTCCCATGAAGCAAGAATACTACAGTGCCTCAATTTATCAAGGGAAATGGTTGCCTCGAATGCATGGAAAGTGAGGAAGAACAATATTGAGTCCCCGAAGAAGTTCACCCTCCTAGGAGAAGAATTCATTAAGCTGAATTTCGACGGGGCCTTAAAGGGGAACCTAGTATCAACAGGATTAGGTGGCATATTTCGAGATAACCAAGTGAATACACGACTAATATATGCAGAACCATGTGGAATCACAAGTAATAATGAAGCTGAATTTGCAACCACTGAGCAGGGCTTGAGAATATATGTAAGATTAGGATACAAACAAGTAGAAGTGGAAGGAGATTATAGCTTGGTCATCAATACCTTGAGGAAACTTAACAATTGAACACAATGGGACAAACTGAGCAAAAGTTGGAGGACAACCCGCCTCATCCAAGAGATAGGAGAACTCATACAAAAGTTTGACTATTTAGTAATCAAACATGTAAGAAGGGAGGGGAACAAAGAAGCGAACTTCTTGGCCAACTGGGGATGCAATCAACAACATGGATCAATGGAAATATTATGGCCTATGCAGTCCAGGGATGAACGACTTAAACCCCTGGAAGAGATCCTACAACAATATATCCAACATGGACAAGAAAAAATGAATACTAACAACAATACCCTCGATCGGGGTGGGTGCCCAAGGACGCATGGCAGAGATGGTTGTCATGACAACTAAGGGCCGGATACAACCCACCGCATCCCACATGCTCATGGCGATGGGTGTGGTGGCTTCCCACATGATAATGTATAGAGGGCAATGGAGAAGTGGTAGTCAGTGCTAGGGTGGTGACAGAGGTGGGAAGGATAGGACAGGAGGATGGATGGGACAAAGAATGAAGGAAGGGGATTATGAAGGTAGGAAGGGTGATGGGGAGAGCATAGTTGTGGAGGGGAGATGGAGAAATGATGAGGCATACTAGTGCAAGGACCAACAAAGTCACCTTCGCTTCAGCACCAGGTATATTATCTGGCTCTACTTGTCTCTTGCAATGATTTCTGTGCATTTCCATAGTGGGGAAATGAGTAGATAAGACCAGGGAAAGGAATAGGGGTATAAGTGAGAGAGACCTTGGCATACTTTGAGGGAAGGGAACTGGGTTCAAACCAGTAACTGGCAACGAGAGAGACCAATAGGGACAGGAGCATGACGAACCACCTACAATTTAAGTTGGCCAGCTAGATTACTAGTGAGGGAGGGGAGCATGTAGACAAGAAAGTGTGAGGGAAGGTAATTGGGAATGGAAGAGAGGAGTGGAGAATGCATAGGATAGATGGGTGAGGGAAGGTGAGGAAAATGAGTGTAGTGATTTTCTACCTTGATGGGCAGGCGGTTAGTATCGTAAGCATCATTTGAACTGGGTACTAGGGAATTACCCTCGGGAGCATAGGAGAGAGATGAAAACACTAGAAAGGTGGAGAGGCTAATGCTTGGCAGGTGAGTGGCGCTGATAATTCCAGCAGAGGAGAGGCACTACAACCTTAGGTAGAGGGGCAAAGGGAGTAGAGGCAAATGCAGATGGAAATGTGAGGGGAGGGGAAGCGACAACATTGTGGAAAGGCGAGGACATACATTATGTGATCTAATCCGAATTGTATGTGAACAGGTTTTCACAATAGAAGAAATGGCTAGACCAACCCATGGAAGAGGACGAGGCAGAAGGGGAAGGGAGTTGCCTCGTGCAGCTGACCCAGGCACCTTGGAGCCCAAGTGTGGAAGAAAGCGAGTAGAAAGGCTCATTAGTGAAGTGAAAACAATGTACAGGGTAGGGATAGATGTAGGCATCCACAATAACTTAGAAGATTAGGAGGAACAAATAAAAGAGGAGGTGGATTCGAAGAGGAAATAAAGGCATGGTGAGGTAATCCTGGACCTAGGGAATACTAGGGGAAGACTCATGCAATTTAAGTAGACTTTATACTTGTATTGGCTCATGAAGAGCCTCCTGGGAAAGGCCATGGAGCAACTATCAATGGGAATGGCAATGACCCTCCAGGACATGACAAACTACAAGAAAGACCTACAGATCATCCAGTTCCAGTTGTGCAAGCATGATATTCACCTAGACCGTATTCAAAGGCATATCCCTTGTATTATTGAGCTAGAATATGCACTAGGAGACTTAGCTGAAGACCTGACCCCGGTGAACTCAGCCTCAGAGGATTAGAAGGAATAGTTAGATTATAGAATGTTTTTTTTATTTTTAGCAGATATCATTTACTTTTATGAATGTATGCTCATGATAGACAAAAACTTAGACTCATATCATGATATAGATGTATATATAGCTTGGGTGGATTGCTTGAAACTATATTATTTTTGGATTACTTATAATGAGGATAGGTGGCCAATAGACTTGGTTTCCCACTGGGCAAGTTGTGGCCACCTATCTCATCTCTGTGGTGTAAACTTGTCTTTTATAAATAGAAAACAGAAGGTACTACCAAGCTTTACAATTTTTTTAGGTTTGTAATATAATATAAT